>CATIWJ010086934.1:0-11835 GCA_949640765.1 Croton laevigatus | reverse complement strand
ACTCACATTAAAAAAAATATATTCAAAACTTGCCAATTTAATTGATTATTAGTAGCCTTTTAACATCGATAAGCCCCAAACTTAAGTAAGTCAAATCTAGTTAATAATTGTTTTTGTTCCTTTGTTTCCTCTTAATAATTATATATCAATTCTCTAGTTATTTTGTTCCAATTTTCTCCTTGTAGAGAGCTTATAAATACAAAAACGTACATACAAAATTAAAAAGCACCAAAATTTAGTTTTTAAGCTAAAAACCACTCCAAAAAGAGGTTTCAACTTTTAAGTCATGCCAAACATTCTCTTAGTGCAGATAAACAATTTCTCTTTAGTATTATGCTGCATCAGGTGCATTTATTCGAAACTCACATTAACTAAAAATATCATATCAACTAAACCTATAAGGTTAGAAACTAGCCAATTTAATCAGTTAATAGTAATCTTTTAACATTGATATGGCCCAAAATTAAGTAAGTCAAACCTGATTCACTTTCACACATCACAAAAGTTTCCTTTTATTCTATAAATTTCTAGCCCGATTTTTCAAATTTCAGTACGTTTGTTATTTGATTTTATGTTTTGACTTTTGGCTTCTAATCTTTTGATCAATTCGTAGATGTATTTGTTATTAGACGATCTTGGCATAAAAACAAGAAACATATCCAAAATAGTGCTTCTTTTCTTTGAGCTATAACTGGAATGATTCGTTTTATCTAAAGGAAAAAAGAACTTAAGAAAAAGGAATATAGGCTACTGATTTGAGAAGTAATATAATATATGCTTAAAGCTATAAAACATTCTTATTTTCGTTCCTTTTCACTTTAGCTGCTTGTAGATTGGAAAAAACTTATATGCTATCTTATACAATAATAGCATATCTTTTGGCAATTAACTCTTTATTTGAAAATAAAAAATAAAAAAAAAAAACCAAAAAGTGGAATAGTAGAACCTCGTTCTAATAGAACCAATTATCATTTGTGTAAAACATGTCCTCTATAGGTGGCAGTTTATGGATAATATAAACCCATGTTGGATTCTAAAGAATAATTTCTTAATATAGCCGCTTTATTTTTCTTTATCCTACTGCATATTTAAATTTACGTGTCATATTAATAAAATCTATTAAGAAAAATTAGTAAGAGTTTTTCAAAAATTAAAATTAATAGTATTTGACATGAGGTTTTGGTTGTGTAGAAAGACTATAATTAATATATAGAAATTTAAAATATTATCAAATTAAATAACGAGTGTCCAAATGAGTAAACACGTGTAAAAAAATTGCTAGTTTATACAATAATAGCATATATTTTGGCGTGTATATATATATATGACCTTTTTCTTTAAAAAAATATATATATTTCACTTCAAATTTCCGTTTAGAACTACCTATACTTTTACTTTTAACTATGCAGAAATTGGTACAATAAAACTATAAAATTACATTCCACAAATGATCCTAGAAAAACATTAACTTATCTTTTGTGAACCTCTCACATTCACAAATCAAAATGGCTAACATTTTTTTTTTTTATTAAACTGCATATGTCCCAGCTCACTAGGCTAAGTTTAATCTTGTTCACACCAAGTCGGTCCATTAAGATGTAAAGTATTTTTAGTTAGTATTTCTCTATTCACATGGATCGAACATCTGACCTCTTGCTTAAGAGATAAGAGTATCAAACATACCAAACATTTTTTCACTTCTTCATATGCAACTGATTATTTTTTTCATTTTTTGGACATCAAAACATTGAGAAACATGAGATATATTATTACCTCAATGTTTTTCAGTTCTTTACACCCTAAAAATACAAATACCAAGAAATCACCAATACTAATATAGAAATAATAATAAACAATTACTAATTATTTACAAAACTTACTTTTTCACCAATATCAATAAAGAAATAATAATAAATAATTATACAATTTACTATAAATAGAAATGTAAAAAATTGAAAAACCCACCCAAAAAAGAAAATGTAAACAATTGAAAAATATGGAGATAGTACAATTTAACATTTCTCGTAATATAATCTTTTTCAATCTCATGGGCACCTCGTGTTGTGTCTTGGTTCCAAAAACCCTTGTTTTGATTGTTTCACCAACTTATACTTGAAATTGTGAGGTTACTAATGACGTTTCAAGTTTTTCAATATGTTTTTAGTTAATACTCTTCATACCCAAGCAAACCAAGCAGAGACTTAAGTAAAAAAAAAATGCAAAGTGTTGTTTCTGCACTTGGGTCGCGCTCGCGAACCACCTGTCGCGTCCGTGATCATACCATGAAACTCAAGCCGAAAATTTTCTCAAGCTTCTGAAACTGTCGCGACTTCCAGGTCTCGGTTGCTACCATGCCCCAGCACCAACTTAGCGGTCGAGACAAATCAGTCACGGTCGCGACTCACCTCCAACAATTTTTCCTCGAAGCTTCTAAAACTCTCGCTACTCTAGAGTCTTGCTCTTTACCTTCAAATTAAAATGTCGTTGCAATTCAACTGTCAAGTCTCAGTCACGACACACAGGGTCTCGATCGCGACTTGCAAAATTTCAGAACCAATTTCTATCTCATTAAATGCTTGCGGCTGCAATAGAGTACCGTTTATAGCTGTTGTAGACTTTGTGAGTAGTCTCGGTTGCAACCCTGCTAAAATTTTAGAGCAAGATTTTCCTTTGATTCTCCAACGGCTAGTCTTCAATTTTTTGGTATAGAAACCCTCATTTATTTCATTGTGGAGGTTACACAAACACAACACTTATTATCTTCAACAACCTCTACACTCTTTCATTAATCATTCTTCAATTAATTCTTTTTGTGAGTGTTAGTTGGGTCATCTTTAAATCCAACATTCTTTGTTGTATTCTTTAGTTGTGAGTGATCTTTAAACTCATCCTTTTTTTTCTTTGTGAAGTTTGGTGTTAGCTTTAAACACTAAGTTTGAGGTGAACTTGTAAAACTTCTTGTATTTCTTCTTTGTGTTTTAGTAGAACCCAATTCCTTTCTAGGATTGGAGAAGTGGACGTAGGTAACAGTTTGGCCGAACTACTATAAAATCCTTCTACTTAAACCACCGAATTTCCGCTTAAAATTTTTAGAAGGCTACTAATTCATCCCCTCTTAGTTGCCAAGGGACCAACAATTGGTATTAGAGTTTAGTTCTCTTATTCAAGCTTAATTGCAAGAGTTGATCTACATGGCAACTTTTCAAGAGCAAAACAACCATATCACAAGACCATTCTTCGATGGAACAAATTTTTCACTTTGGAAAGTTAAAATGGAGTGGTTTCTTGAAGGCCTAAGTCTTTGGGAATTCGTCCTCAAAGAGCTTAAACATCCTACCAAGGTGGATGAGGAAGGATTTCAAGTTGATCTACCAAGAGAAGAATGGCGACAAGATTTTATGCATAAATACAAGAGAAATTGTCAATGTATGATTCTTATCTTGCAAAGCGTCAATGAGGAAGAAGCTTCTAGAATCCTCAATTGTACTTCACCATATAGCATGTGGAGAACTCTTGACATTTATCATGAAGGTATTCAACAAGTCACGAACGAGAAGAAGTATACCACAATATTTGAATATGAAACATTCAAAAGATTGTTGGATGACAACATCACCAAGCTATCCAATAGACTTCTTACCTTGGTATCAAGATTGAGAAAATTGGGGATACACAAGACATCCGGAGAAGTAAATGACAAGCTTATTAGAGCATTACTGGAGCAATGGGATGCAATGGTAACATCTCTTCGAAAAACGAATGTCATTGATACACTTAAAACGGATGAGCTTGTTGGTCACCTCATCTCATGGGAGCTCACTATTGACAAGAGAAATGAGAGCAAAACCATGGAAGAAGGAGAAAAGAAAAAACTGAATCGGTTTGACCAAATAGAATCAAATTCAACTTCAGTAACTTCAAATTTATTTTAATGTAATTAAAATCAACAGCGTCAATATCCTATCTTTATCTTATATTGAACTTTCCATTTTTGCAAAAATGAAATTGTTGAAATCAATCGTTTTTTATTGGTTATTCAACTTGAATTTTGCAGGGAAGGGGTTAATGTGAAATAATACTATATATGGGCATTTCATGATGATTTTGAATGAGTAAGTCGTTACAGCGTTCGATTTGGTATTGTCTATATTAATTTTAAGAATAATCTGAAGCCATACCTCAAATAGTCTGCCTATTAATTCAAAATATTCCTTACAAATTGATTATTCATATTGTTATGAATTCCCCAATAATAAATAAATGAATGGGAATATGTATTCTTGATTTCTATGATATGCTTATTTTATATAATTTAGTAAGATTTTAGATATTAAATAACGCATAACCTAGATTAAAAAAATTTATTGACATATTGAGAATTTGTGAATGAATAATTAGTATTTTATTTATATCTTTTATATATAATTAATAATTTTTATTGCATATTTAATTATTTATTTATTTTTGATTTGGCATCATTTATGTTGATTTTTAAAATAATCTGAAATGATACCTCAAATATTCAGTCTATTTGTTCAAAATGTTGCTTGCGAATCGATTATTTTATTGTTAAGATTTTCCAAAAAAATAAAGAAATAGAAAGAAAATATATTCTAGATGTTGGGACTGTGAACACCACCGAAAACTCCACATTAGTATGATATTGTCCGCTTTGGGCCAAACCCGCATGGATTTGTTTCTGGGTCGCAGTCCCAACAAATTGGTATCAGAGCTCAGGTTCGGAAATGGAGAGCGGGTGGTGGACTGCGTTGTGTGTGGGAAGCCCCCTCGGTGTAACCTTGCGATTGGAGATCTGTGTTCGGTGATTTGTGTCAAAAGTCTTCCTGATGTAACGGTGGTCAGGCGGCGTGTCCCGTTGGATGATAAACGGCGGTACAAGACGAGTGGCACGGATTATCACTGGAGGGGAGGGTCATGAGCAGCTGTAGGCGCCATGTGCAGCTGTGTGGTCCTTGGTTTGAGAGGAGGATTGTTGGGATATTAACCCAAGTCCTACATCGAAAAAATAAGGAAGAATCACCTTAAATATAAGTGTCCACCCAACTCCATTAGTATGAGGCCTTTTGGGAGGAGCCCAAAAACAAATCCATGCGGGCTTGGTCCAAAGCGGACAATATCATACTAATGTGGAGTTTTCGGTGGTTTTCACAGTCCCAACACTAGATACCTATGATATGTTGTTTAAGATGTCACAAATGATCCTTGAATTCAATAATAGCAGCTTCATTAAAAAAAAAATATGGGAAATACAGAATTAAAATTTTAAAATTGCAACTTACTGTATTTTTTCTTGGAACTCACCGCAATTTTTTTTCCATACTTAGTTCAAATTATTTAAGGGCTAAAAAGTAAGGGAAATTTTAAAAATATATTGAGTGCACATTCACATTAACCTTAAAAAAATATCGGTTGTGTATAAAAAACAAAACACTATTCAACATCAAGTGATGGCACAACTTTCTTGAAAGTCATAGCCATCGGACCTCTAAATAATTCAATTTTCAGTACTTAATTATCCCATGAGCAAGTTGCAACTTTATTTTTCCAAGAAAAAATTGAGAATCCTTTGGAAAATAGACCTTTGAACCAAAATGAGGCCTTAGTAATGGTTTTCATGGAATCCAAAATGAGCTTGTACACTATTTAATACCTGAAATTTTATTGAATTCTTGAATAAATTTAAAGTTTGCAAACAATCAATTTAACACTTAGATATTACTACTTCTAATTTTTTCATTTCTTTATACCATAAAAACACAAATATCAATACAATCATACTTTTCACTAATACCAATACATAAATAATAAAAATTCTAAAAACCACATCTTATTCCTCTTCACTACTATTGTGAGTAATGTTGTTTGCTAACGAAAATTGATATCTCAGAAAATCAACAATTATCCTTTCTACCATGTGATTGTTATTAGAATATGAAACCTTTGATGCGATAAAATTTTTAAAAAATGTATCTCAAACTTGAAATCATCATGCAATATGTTTAGTATCAGGTTTAGATTTTAATGTTTCAATGGGGCTCGAAATCATACACTAAAATGAGCTTCAAATAATCATCCATTTACTTCCTTTTTGGATAGAATTTTTGAGGTATCCACGTCCATAGGTAACCCCGACTAATCCCTAATAGCTACCAAGAGCTCGCTAAAAGGATATAGTGGCTAGCCACGGATGTTGCTCCATTCGTAAGGGTGGGGATCAAACTCCAAACCACATGGTTAAGGACACCCATACTACACCTCATGGTTATAATCATATATTTATCATAACAAAATTCCAGAATCTAAACCAAATTAATATAATAAAAATTATCATTTATTGATGTTTGCCCAATTTTATTATTTAATTACTAATTTTCAATATTATAACTCTGTCTTTACTATTTAACTTTGTCCAACTATTTAGTATTTTTGTCCAATATTTTAGTAATATTAGATAAATTTCGGAAATGGAATTGATAAAATTAGCCAAATCTAGCCTTAAAAAAACAGTAATATTAGCAAAAGTACAAAATAGTACTATTAGAAATAAATAAAAAAAGGTCCACAATGAGTGCTTATTTTTGTTAGAAATTTTGAGGTGTTTAAATGATAATTGGCTAATTTTGAGTATAATTATTTAACAAAAAAATTGTGGTTTGAATAACGTGAAATATGTCAATGTATTCTACGTAATAAGAGCTTTTCAACGGTATATTATATATTAAAAATGAATTTAAAGTGAAAGAAAAATTGAATTTCAAAGTATGTTTAGGATAATGGAATAAATGGGCTTAAAGTCACCACTCCCACATTGATTAAATAATGGAATGTTAGTGTGGTTTATAATGAATGTTGATTTTGTAAGATGTAACATTATAAGTATAAGTTATACACTTTCGCACGGAAGCGCGTAGGGGGTACAAATCTCAGTTTGTACTCTATAATTTCTTTCCCAAAAAATTGTTTTTCATTTCTTTATGATAAAAGACCCAGGAGTATTGCCATGTCAACATAATTCCCTTATGGTGCATGAAACCACTCTTGAAAAAAATATTTTACAAAAATTACTCTTGTATTTTGTCCGACAACTATTTTCGCTGAAAGACTCATTTACTACCATTGTTTAATGTGTGACCCAAATCAAATTGATTTTAATCCGACGAAACCTCGGACACCAAAAAAGCGTCTTAACAGCTCTTTTTCTTTTCTTTTTAAGAGAAACTCAACCGCTTTATTTGAAACATAAAGTGATTAAATTAATAATTATATATTTCATTTTAGATTAGAAAAGACGATAAATGAAAAAACACAGGCTGGAAGGAAGGAAGAAGAGGGAATAATAATACAGCATGGCTACACCTCTTATTGAGAGGTTCGAGAATTAGCCATTTTGGGTTTTTATTTTTTCGATTCGCAAGGTAGATTATTTTTATCGAGTCTCGAGATTAATTTTAAAGGGTGACAGTGCACAGAATTCAACTATATATTATAAATTTCATATAACTGTAAATTCAACATTCTTGATTATTTCATGTTTAATTTACAATACAGCGTCAAATTTTACAAACTGTGAACTACTTAAATTAATCTGAGTACTTAGTATAAACAATCAACAGTCGGAGTAAAAAATAGAAAAAAAAAAATTCTGGCATCGAGAGGTCCTGAAGCGAGAGGAATCGCTTTTCTCTTAATAATAATAAGGGCAAGGTCACATGCATTGGTACAGTTAAGAAGATTTTTTATTGGGAGATACAACTGGCTTTTTTTTTTTTTGGCAATTTGCACCATAAGACACTAACTGTTTCTCTTCTCCATATGTATATGTAAGGCTATCTGGTTTATGACATTAATATACACTCTTTAATTTTTTTGGACGAGAATTTCGAGAGGCTAGCAATTTGCCTTTTTTTTTTTTCGATACAGCTGGCAAATTATCTATATTGAGTTCTGAAATTAATTACAGTGAGTTGTGGTTCACAGAAATCGATTCTGTATTATAAATTTCATCTGGCTTTAAATTCAACGGTTCTCGATTATTTCACGTTTAATTTACAACACAGAGTTGGATTTTGCGAACTGTGGACAACTGAAACTAATTTCGATACCCAGTACAAACAATCTACCGTTCGAATAAAAAAATAAATTTTTAAAAAAAAAAAAATAAATTAGATCGAGAGCCTCTCGATCAATATATATATATATATATCCAAGTCTTTGAGGACTGTTACAGTTAAGGAAGAAGAGGGAATAATAATAATAAGGACAAGGTCACATGGATTTGTACAGTTAAGAAGATTGTTTATTGTTTATTGGGAGATTCAACTGGCTTTTTTTTTTTTTTTTGGCAATTTGCACTATAAGACTCTAACTCTTTCGCTTCTCCATATGTAAGTATAAGGTTATTTTAGATTAGAAAAGATGAAAAATGTAAAACATAACAGGCTGGAAGGAAGGGAGGAAGAAGAGGGAATAATAATAAGGGCAAGGTCACATGGATTGGTACAATAAGAAGATTGTTTATTGGGAGAAACAACTGGCTTTCTTTTTTTTAAAGAAGATTGGTACAGAAACAACTGGTTTATGACATATATATAATACCAACTAATAGTTATTTGGAATATATTTGTAGTTTGAATTTGGAATTTGTTTTTATCTTTACATATAATCATAGGTGTGGTAGAAAGTAAACACACACATTTAATTTATGTTGCTAGAGCTTTACGATTTCAAGCTAATTTATCTATTAAATTTTGGAGAGAGTGTGTCCTAATTGTGGCTTATTTAATAAATTATACACCAGCTTCACTTTTATCTGAAAAAGTCCGTATAAATCTTTATTTTCTTCGAAGCATTCTTATGCACATATGAGTGTTTTTTGGTTGTTTATATTATGTTTCAGTAGTCCCAAGGTCTCATGATAAATTTTTTGATAGAGCTGTATCTTGTATCTTTTTTTATTATTCATATGATGAAAAAAGTTATAAGCTTTAAAATTATAATCTAGAAACGCATAAAATCTTGCTCAAAATATCATTTTTTATGAGAAAATTTTCCCATATAAAGAAAAAATTTCCTCACAGTCAAAGGTACCTTTAGCATTGCCTATTGATGACTCATATCGAATGCCTAGCCAAAATAATATCATGTTTTCTCCACAATCACAAGACAAAACAATTGCTCCATCAATTACAAACATTAATGATCATCAATTCCACCACTGTACACAATATACTATTAATTCCTCCACCAATACCCACTATCCCATACACCAAGTGTTTCATGAAGACCCAACGCACTAAAATTCAACCAGCCCCTTATAAAGATTATGAACTTAATTCGAAAAATAATATGGGTACATCTTCAAGCTTTTCCAATTTAGCTTGCTCATGTACTAATTCTATTTACCCCTTATCTAATTATGTTTCATACTCGAAATTTTCGACTACTCATGCTTTCTTTTTTTTTTCGTTGGCAATCACTCAAAATAAAGAACACACAATTCTATGCTATAGAATGAATCTAGTCAACATCCAATATAATAAAAATTTTATAAATTATTATTTAAATTTTTAAATGACTTATAAATATTTTATTAATTTATTTATTCACAATGAAAAGAGTTCAAAAACTATGATGATTTCTGTTTATAGTTTTGAAATATTTTACGTATAGAATATGAAAGTGTTATTATTTGACTGCATTTACAAGCAGAAGTTTCACCTTGAAAAGTTACCCAAATGGAATCAAATAGTTGGATAAAAGCACACTTTCAAATATTAAATGAGAGGAGTTATTACCATAAAGTTTAAATAATATTTTTAAATATTCGAAAACTTTGAGCTAAGAATTCAATTATTTTTTAGTACTAAGAATAATTATTAATCAAACGTCGTCGTTTTCTATATAAATGGCCATGTCGTCAGAAGTGTTGGATTTTAATTTACTAAAAAATGGTTCCACCATTTGCTAGCTGTTCTCCATCCCTCAGATAATTCCTCTTTACATTTATTTATTGCCTAATAGCCAATACTAATCCTCCATTAGGCAATTCCAACAAACCGATTTCACTCACAATCTCCAACCGATTCTCGAACTCTTTTCTATGTTCTGCTAAAAATTTCATCTTTCACTTTGAGATGGAGATTGTAACAACTGTTGGAGGCGCTCTTCTGGCTCCTTCTTTTCAGTATTTGTTCAATCAGTTGACCTCCCCGGAGTTGCTCAGGTTTGCCAGTAAAAAACATGTGCGGACTGAACTCGACAAATGGAAGGAAATGCTGGAAAGTATTTATGGTGTTCTTGAAGATGCGGAGGAGAAGCAGACAATGACCAGTCCAGTGAAGGTGTGGATGAGCCAGTTGAGGGACTTGGCATATGATGTGGAAGACATTCTTGATGAGTTTGATTTCGAGGTTCGACGATCTAAGTTGAAAGCTGAACGGGTTCGCCGTCGTATGTTTAAGGTACGAAAGCTCCTTTCTAAGATGAATCTCAAGGCTATTAAATCAAACATTCAGATGATTTCTAAGATCAAGGAAGTTACTGCACGATTGCAAGAGATCGCTTCTCAAAAAAATCAACTAGAATTGACAGAGTTTGCTGCAGGAAGAACAGGTGGTACAAGGGGGGAGGAAAGAGCTACTAGCTGTTTGGTGTATACAACAGAGGTTTATGGGAGAGAAGAAGATAAGAAGGCGATTCTTCAACTTCTGAATTATGAGTCAAGCAGTGAAAGAGCCCATTTGACTGTTATCGGTATAGTAGGAATGGGCGGGATTGGAAAGACAACTCTTGCTAAACTTATCTTTGATGAAGCTAAAAAGAAGTTTGATGTTTCAGCTTGGATTTTCGTCGGGGAAGATTTTAATGTCATTAGACTTACCAAATCTGTTCTTCAATCAATTGGTGCTGATTTTAGTGAGAAAGACGATTTGAATGAACTTCAAGTAAGGCTAAAGGAGAAGTTATTCGGTAAAATGTTTCTAATTGTGCTGGATGATGTATGGAACGACAAGTATGAGGATTGGACACTCTTCCGACTTCCCCTTGAAAATGGAGCAAGAACAAGCAGAATTATCCTGACAACTCGCAGTCTTTCTATTTCACAAATGATGGATGCTGTTCAGAGTTATTCTCTAAATCAGTTGACCAGTGATGAGTCTCTTTGTCTGCTAGCCCAACATGCCTTTGGAAAACCAAATTTCCACGATTTTGAAGATCTAGAAGACTTAGGTAAGATGATTGTTGACAGATGTGGACGTTTACCGTTGGCAGTTAAAGCTCTTGGTGGTCTTCTAAAAGCAAAACAAACTCGCAGTGCTTGGGGAAATGTTCTAAATAGTGGCATATGGAAGGAGAGCAGTCCCATTCTACCGTCGTTGAGGTTGAGCTATCGTTATCTTTCACCTCACTTGAAGCGATGTTTCGCTTACTGTGCAATCTTTCCCAAAAATTATGAATTTGACCGCAAAGAATTGGTTAAACTTTGGATGGCAGAGGGGTTTTTGCAGCCGTCTTCTTATTTTTCTCAAAATAGGTATGTTTACTACTCATCTAGACAAACTTATTGGTATATCCATAAATAAATTTTTTGAAGCCCTTAATAGTGATAAATATCATATACTCCCTCCGTTTTTTTCATTTGTTAACCTTTTTTTAGGGTTGAGTAGATTCAATTTTGGTATTGATTGTTTGATGTGTTGGGTTAGGTAGATTAAAATATTATTTATATATTATTAAACTACAGTATTCATATTTTATAACTAACCTAAATCTACTTTAATCTACCTAACCTAACATATCAAACAATCAACACCA
>CATIWJ010086912.1:0-21615 GCA_949640765.1 Croton laevigatus | reverse complement strand
CATATTGGGCCAAAATTCTCAAATAAAATTGAAAAATAGTAACAACAAATAACAATTTTAAAAATTTTTCTTTAATAAATAGCACTAAAAATCAATAATTAAGTAAATAACACGTTTTTTTTAGATTTTTACTTTTATATCATTTTTTTTGTAATATTTATTGAATTTTATCTTTTTTTAAGAAAGAGAAAACCCTAGCATCGTCATCTCTGCAAACGCAACGGACCAGCAAATGAAAAATATCGGTAGACAACTCTCACGCCGACCAGTTGTTTGATCCCCTCAAAATAATCGTTTGATCATCAGAAGTTGGTCAAATTTTCGAATGACTTTTTGCAGTGCCACCATTAGAAAATTAAAAAATAATGAGTTTTCAACGATTTTTAAAATGAAAAATAAATGTATAGAAAAACAATTTTATTTTCAAAAATTTTATTTTTAGAAAAAAATCTAAAAATTTAAGTATCTTAATTTTTTAAATTAATGGTACCTATATAAAATTTTATTATTTTTATATAATTTTTTTAATATATATATCCCTAAACCTATTCTAATTTAAGGGGAGGGGTGATAGGAGTCGAACCCAAACTATGCTGGGACAGTCTGAAAATTTTATTTATATTAAAATTTATCAACTGGGCTGAAGCTTGCTCTTTTTTTTTGTTGTTAATATATAATTAATCAAATTAACTATAATATAAATAATAAAAATATAAAATAAATTAAAACGTGCAACACACTAAGAAAAACTAGTATTCGGAAAGAGGGCAGTTGGTAAGTTCCAACAAAATTCTGCTCCAATCCCTCGAAAAAATAATTGATTCCACTATGAGCGGATCTTCATTTGATTATTTTAATTTTTTAAAAAATAATTCAATTAATAGAAATTCATTAAATTAACTTAAAATCTTAATTTATAGTTTTATCCCCATATTTTCTTTTAATTTATATTTTTATTTCTGTATTTTTTAAAATAAACTTTTTTATCTCGTGTTTTAGAAAAATTATATTATTTTGTTATTTTTTGTTGGAAACAGTTATAAAAATTAACAAGTTATAACAAAAATTAACAAGTTATATCTCATCTAAATCGTTTTTTTCCCTGATTACAATATGACATTAGTTTTGACTGAAAAAATACTAATATACTGAAAAAATTAAAAAATTAATTGATCGATCAGACAATATTTTAGTATTTCTAACAAATATATGTTATTTCATAGATTGTTGTCAATTTTTTTAATAACAAACAATAGAATTTAATGATTTCATGAAAAGTTTAAATTACATCAATTAAAAATCTCTCATATCAACCCACCTTTTAGTGATTAGAAAAATGACTTAATTTTGCTATATGAACACTTATTGTAAACTAAATTTCATATGAAACTTGTTATAAATTTATAGTGCAATTATAAATTTCTTATAAACTACTTATAAACTCCTACTGTAGTTTCATAAACCTATTATTAACCACTGTTAAACTAGCTATCAACCTGTGTGCCTTTGGTACCCGCCCTGCATGTTTTTGAACGGGAACTAGGTGTGTTTCTCACATAAATTGCCTTTTTGATAATTATTTCTTATATTTTGGCCCTGTAAGTCATGAAGGACATTTTTTTTATTAATAAAATCATATTTTTGGCTGTGATAATTTTTTATATGCATATTTTTTAACAACCCCTTAATTAATTCATCTTTAAAAAAAGAAAAGCATTATAAACAAGTACAAATGCACAAATCAAAAGATGTGGCAATTTCAACATATGAAACTTGGCAGAAAATGAAGACATATAAGACTAGATGTCTATTGACGTAATTGTCTGATTTGTAAGGTATAGGGTCCAAATGGTCCTATTCAAAGGACACCTGGAGTTTTGGCTCTAATTAAAGAAGACCAGTTTTTTGACGCAACTTACAAAATTTGTTTAAGGTCAAAATTAATAATAGTGACTGCTGTGGTGAAGTTTGATCTTCTTGCTTGTTTGAACGAGGAAATGAAGTTTTTGAATTCAATTCATTTGATATCTCCAAATTACAATTTCTTTCTGATTCGGTGTATATTTTTAGAGGATAGTCAGTATCGAATCACCTTTACTATATGGTATATAATGCTTGTTTGACCCATCGGATATTTCTATACATTAAAAAAAATCATTAACCAGATAAAGACAAATATTAAGTCATGCGTTATTTCATGTAGCATACTCATCTCCTCACTGTTCTAATACGTAAAATACCAGCAAACTCACTTTGAAATGCTATATATATATATATTATATGTCTATAAGAACACATACCATTCTTCTCATTTCAGATTAAAAGATAGTGAGATAGAGAAAAGAGAGAGATATGAGTATGGTTTTTTTGTATATTTTTTGCTTTGCCCTGCTCGTTTTAGCTATTCTTTTGCTAAGAAGAAACAAAGAAGCAAAGAAGAAAGGAGCAAGCTTGCCACCAGGTTCAATGGGCTGGCCTTATATTGGTGAAACTCTTCAGCTTTACTCTCAAAACCCTGATGTCTTCTTTGCAAACAAGCAAAAAAGGTAATTATTTTCAGTTAATTCCTTCTAATCATTTCATTTTTTTAACAATTAAAATTTTTAGTTGCTAATTAGGTATACCGATCAGTCTTTTTTACGAGAATGAGAGTTATTCAATTCGATTTCTCCTAATCCATTTGAAACAGAAAAATAATCTTATAGTATAATATTTTACGATGTTATCTTATCCGTTAGTATAGTTAAGTTTGAATTCCATCAACTTAGATTTTTCAAATCTTTTCTTAAAGGTATGGAGAGATATTCAAGACTCGCATTCTTGGATGTCCTTGTGTGATGGTGGCTAGGCCAGAAGCTATAAGGTTTGTGTTGGTGACAGAAGCAAGATTATTCAAACCAACATACCCACCAAGCAAAGAAAATTTAATTGGACCAACAGCAATATTTTTCAATGATGGAAATTACCATTCTCAAATTAGAAAATTAGTACAAGTTTCATTGTCACTTGATGTGGTTAAAAATTTGGTCCCTTCCATTGAAGCTATTGCTATATCTACTTTGGAATCTTTGTGTACTTGCAAAGTCGTTAACACTTTTCATGAGATGAAGAAGGTTAGTACATCTTAATTATTTATTTATTTATTGTGCTTTTATTATTATATTAAGACTTTAATTTTTTTTTTAAAGAATAATTAAGGTATATCATTATAGTAAGTAATTAATTGGCACGTTTTGTTCTATATCTTTGGAAAAAAGACAATAATTCGTACGTTTTGTTGGGAGACTTTTGGAATTTAGTGCAAATTCTTTTACTATTTATTTATTTCTGTAACATATAAAACGCATTGAATTTTTTTTCATTTTTTTCAATTTGTGTAACATACATATTAACTGACAACAAGATAAGATTATAGGACACCTCAGTTTTGAAAAATGTTGGTTACAATATACCTATGACACTTATATTAGAAACTATACGATTTAACCGACGACCATTTAGAGCAGGCTTCAGCCCAGTTGATTAAAGCGCCGAGCTTTCAGCACAGTCCGAATTCGATTCATATCTCTCATTCCCTTATATTATGATAGATGTAGGAATATCTATGTTAAAAAAAAAAAAACGGACGACTATTTGGTCTAACGGAATGAGTCACAGTAAGATCAAAGTTCGAATTTTGATATTGTAAATGAAGAAAATTGAATTATGGGTGTCACCCCTCTACAGCACCAACTTTGAATCAGTAAACCAAATCATATTTAGTATTTTGATGAGTTAAAACTGAAAAAACAATTGTCAATCAAAATTATATTTAAGTTATATTGTAAGTGTCATCAAATCTAATAGTAATGGATGGAGGTTGAAATTTTGTCCCTTCTTGCTGAAAAAAGATTTAGGGTTAGTCAAAAACTGAAGCAATTATGAAAAGTTGCAATCACCAACTAGCCTCCATCATTACTTAACTTCTTTATTGAATAAGACAATAATTTGACAAGTCACACAACCAAAAAATATATGATAGTCACATAAAAACCTTTTAAAATTGTCCTTTTTTTTTTCATTATTTCCATGTTAATTAAGTTATTCTTCCCTATACTATTCTATTCTTCTATTTCCTTAGCAATTGTTGGAATTGCAGTTCACTTTTGATGCTGCTGTTCTATCCATCTTTGGTAATTTGGAGTCTTATTATGGAGATAAACTCAAGATTAATTACTTCATACTTAACAAAGGTTATAATTCCTTCCCAACTAATCTTCCTGGAACTTTATACTCTAAATCTGTCAAGGTAAGTGGCAATTCTTTAAATTTATTATTTCCGTTTTGTTGATTTCATTATTATTATACCTTTCAAAAAAAAAAAATATTATTATTATGCATCCATTGGATTTTCATTTGTCAAATCGCAAGTGTTGACTATTTCTGATTTGAGTGGGTAAACTTTTTTTTATCGAGTTTTAACACAGTTGCATTAAGGTTTTCAAACTTTTAACCGCTAATTAAGTTCAAACAATACGCTGTTAGTAGTTATTGATATTATTTGCAATTCTTAATTTTCAGGCAAGAAAAAGGTTAGTTGGGATAATTGGCCGGATAATAGAGGAGAGGAAGGAGAAGGGATTAATACGAAAAGATCTTTTGGGTTATTTACTAAACTTGAAAGATGAGAAAGGTCAAATATTATCTAATAATCAAATTATTGATAACATAATTGGTGTATTATTTGCTGCTCAAGATACCACAGCCAGTGTTTTAACATGGATTATTAAGTATATTCATGATGACTCACAACTGCTTCAAGCTGTTAAGGTTTGAATTTTACTCTAAAAAAGCTACAATAATAATTTTTGTATTTTTACTAGCTATATAAACATAACCATATTTAAATTTGCTTTATTTCAGAGAGAGCAGACAGCAATCTATGAATCAAATGGGAGAGGAAAAAGTCCGTTAACTTGGTCTCAAACTAGAAATATGCCCGTTACTAAGAGGGTATTATTCTTAATCTTTGCTTTTTTTTTCTTTTAAATTATGCTATAATGCATCAAGGTACATAAATATGATATGTCATCTATTAAAATCAGCGATATTCTTCATAGCCTTAATGGGTGTTTGGCAAAAATTAGGGAATGAATAGTGTTTACCCGTATAAATAGTTGTTAATGATTTTGTTGTTTATAAAAATGGTAAAAACTAAAGGCTAAGGATATGTTTGACAATAGCTTTTAACGTAGTTTTCAACATTTGGATCAGTTAAAACACGATAAAACTAGCATTTTAATGTTTTGCAAAGTCATTTCTTAGTTGTTTAAGTATAACGTTTTATAAAAAATTAACCCTTTAGCATCTGATAATTACCTACCAAAAATAATTAACAACTATTTGAACAGCCGAACACTATTCAAACTGCTAATTACATTAGATGTTAAGGGGTTATTTTTTATAAAATATTATTTAAATAGTTAAAAACTACATTAAAAACTATTTTACTAAACAATACAAAAATACTACCTCCGTTTTTTTCATTTCTTTACATTTGAAACAGCATGCTTAGATTGAACTTTGGCGTTGATAGTTTGATGGATTGAGTTAGGTAGATTAAAGTATGTTTAGGTTAGTTATAAAGTATAATTACTGTAGTTTAGTTATATATAAGTATATTTTAATCCACCTAACCCAACCCATCAAATTATCAACACCAAAGTCCAACTCAAGCATGCTGTTTGAAATGTAAAGAAATGAAAAAAACGGAGGTAGTAGTTTATAGTATTTTGATTGGTCAAAATGTTAAAGTCTACTTTAAAATCTGCTATAAGATAGAGATGATTTAATCACAGCAAGCCTTTTTTTAAAATTTTCAGAAATATGTATTTGTTGTTACTAATCCAGTTATTAATTTGTAGCTTATAATGGAAAGCTTGAGGATGGCAAGTGTCATATCTTTCACCTTTAGGGAAGCAATTGAAGATGTTGAATATAAAGGTATATAAGCGAATATACATACATATACATATGTATATAAACTTAATTAATTTCACTAATCAATATATTTTCAGGATACTTAATTCCAAGAGGATGGAAAGTACTTCCTTTGTTTCGTAATGTTCATCATAATCCAGATTTCTTTCCTGATCCACATATGTTTAACCCTTCAAGGTTTGAGGTATATATTAACTATATAATATGTAGATTTTTTTTTCCAATAATTAATGCATTTTCTTTTTAATTATCTTGTTTAATTGCATGAAATTAAGGTTGGACCAAAACCCAATACATACATGCCTTTTGGAAATGGTGTTCATGCATGTCCAGGAAATGAAGTTGCTAAGATTGAGATGCTTATTCTAATTCATCATTTGGTCACCAAGTTCAGGTATAAAAATATACTTTTCATTATTCGATTTACTTAGAGAAAATTTTTAAATTTAACGTTCGATTTGCTTGGAGAAATTTAGCTAAATAATAAAATGAATACTTTAATTTGTTATTGATACCTTGACACTTAAGAAATTTTGGCAGGTGGGAGGTAGTGAGATGCATGGATAGAGTTCAATATGATCCATTTCCTGTGCCTGAGGAAGGTCTTCAAGCTAAGTTTTGGAAAGTATATAATAATATTAATAATAAAAGATAAAGCATATTTGCTTGAAAAATAGCTAAAATAGGCATTTTCCGTATATATTAAGAAACACTTAGTTTGTATTTGGTTTAACAGTTCTATGCAATTCATAATTGCTTATTCTATTGGCTCTTATTTAAAAGTTTTTTTACCAGTTTGTAATTGATTTATTTTAAGACTATATTAATTTTATTAAAATAACTATAAATAAAAATATTTTTTTCTTTACATTATTATTTTATTATTATTATTAAAGTTTAATTATTAATAATATAAAGTCATTTTACACATACTACATTATATATTTAACTAGAATTCATTGTTATATATTAATATAATTTTATTACATTTTTTAACAAAGATCTTGAATTTCCATTAATAATCAACGTTACAATAGAGAAGTTGTGGTTGAGCAAGTAAATTTTGAACAAAAAATGAATCTAAAGCTGCTCTTAATTAACATTGCAAAAAATGAATCTAAAGCTGCTCTTAATTGCTAGTTTATGAGAAAAACATTGCAAGCTTTGAGAATGATTATAAAGATCATACACATTTTTACGAATTTCTCTAATCATTTATTGTTTTATTGGACCAGAAAATAACATAAACAAAACTATAGGTAATAATAAATTTGTTGCTTTCATGTGTAGTTATAGATGGTGCATGTCACCCAAAGATGATAGTTCATTTTCACAATTAATCAACACCAACATATTGAAAGCCTTTTTTATGATTTGTCAATAATTTGGTGTGGTTGATATGACCCAATATGTTAGAAGATTACATATAGATGGTCGATCAATGTCTCCTTTCACTTGAGGGAAAACGTATCCAATGCCCTAATAAGTTGATCCTTTTTTGTGTTTCAAGTCAAGTTTTCTTGTGCTTTGACCAAGGGCGGTGTTATTTTTTATAGCAGATTTTGTTAATACCAGAGCAATCACTTTTTTTAAACTTAATCTTACTTTATTAGTTGTTCTGGTAATAATAAAATTTGCTCCAAAAATAACACTAGCCTTGACCAAATAAAAGGAGCTAATTACCGGATACTCTTGGGTTGGACTAAGTTTCATTACGCTCCAAGGTGAAAACTTAGGTTTAAACTTTGAAGAAAGCATTGTCGGCAGTGACGGACCCAGAGAATATACATAGGATGGGCGAAATTAAATTAATATAATAACTAAAAAATTTGATAAGTTTTGAGTGTTCACAATTAAAATGCAATTCGATGATTTTTCATATTCTGAAAATGTCGTATAATCAATTCCTCGTCAACACTTCTAAAAAAATCATTCTCAACATAAACAACTATAATTTATTTTAGCCATTAGTCTCCTAAGCTATTATGTAGCTTAATTTTTATAATATATGACTATATAAGATATATTATATCTCACTTTTATAAACTAAAATTTTAATTCAAAATTTTAAAATGTTATATATATAATAAATATACACATTTTTGTTAAAGTACTAAATATATAGTTCCCTTTATAACATATACTTCAATTTATATCTTGTAATTTAATAATTTATTTTAAAAATAATCTGGCTATATATATACACACTCATAAATAATGAAAATATAAAAATAAATTATTGATAGAATCACATATTAATTAATAAAAATGCATAAACTGCGCATCGCGCAGGTTTGCACCTATTCTTATATATAATTATGAAGGTATAATCTTCCACCTCAAATTTTGCAAGTTGGGTAAGTTAAGCTTGATTGATTTTTCTCATAACAATAACTCTCTAAAATTTATAAATAAAAATGTATTCTATTCTTACTAACCATTATATAAAACACTAAAAGATGAGAAATTCTTAAGTAGACCTGATCTACCACGTCATCTATGCACCAGTCCAATTGCATGATGACACATTAGCAGTTGGTTAGTTATGATAACTATTAGGAAAAGAAAATAAAAAAAAATAAAACTAATTATCTGCTGATGTGTCATCATACAATTGGGTTGGTGCATGAATGACGTGGTAGACCTGATCTACCTAAGAATTTTTCCTAAAAGAGGGGGGAGAAGTACAGTTCACGTCCCTCTTTGTTTTGAAACGACGTCACATTGCGTGTCCTTTATCTTTCCGTCATTTTCTATTTGCTACTCACTCATTTTTTCTTTATTTGCTATTTCTCTTTCTTTTTCATTTGTTCTTTGTCAATTCCTTCTTCCTTATACCATTTTCTTCAAATTTCTTTTCATCTATTAAATTTTAGATGTTGGGTTTTCAAAGAAAATGGGATTTTCTAGGAGATTTCTTTGAAATCCGTACAAAAACTTTCTTATCACAGTCATAGAAGAACAACAGCACAGGTATTGATTTCAAATTTAATAGAGAAGAGGAGATATTGCAGGAGTTGCTTTCACAGTTTTTTTTTATCCCTTAGTGTGGTCCGCCCCTGATTGCCGGTACTATAGTAGCTGGTAATCTAGTGTAGCAAGGTGTAAACTAGACATTATGTAGTCTAGTATTCAGTATAAATAAGGTTGTAACCTTGAGGACTACTCAATAATTGTGAAGAGTAAATTCCGGTTTACCTAAATCTAATAGTTGTGATGGTAGTCCTGCATGAATCTCGATGGATTTTTTATTTATTAGCAAATTAAGTTTTTTTAGTTAAATTATCAAATTGAAATCCATTTAGGGCAGTAATAGGATTCGAACTCTTGATTTCAAACCGAAGAGGTGCATCACTCTAACAACTTGAATTAAATATCTTTTTGATGGATTAATTTTCTCTATAAGATGTTATACGAAAATGGAGGATATCCGGTTAATAAAAAAAATAAAGGGAGATAATTCAAAAAATTAAGATTGAGAGTTTTTAGAATTATGCAAATTATAAAAATTGCAAAATATATAAAAAATATTTCACTTTGTGATTCACTCCATTTTTCATATCCTTTACATAAGTTTGCAATTCATCTATGGTAAATATGGTTGTAACTTGTAAATGAATAGAATTGAATTGAATAGTAAGAGGTTCGATTCATTAAGAAAATATTCGTGTTCGAATTCGATTTGAATTTCAATTCAAGATTAGAGTTCAGTTTGATTAATGTTTTTGATAATATTCAAGTTCGATTCGTTAACTTAATTCAAAAGTTCAATTTGAATATTCAATTTATTAGCACAATTCGAATTTGTTTCGGAAGTCCTATTGGAATAAGAGTTCATTAAATTGCTCCTACTTTTTTTTTTTTTTTTTCCAAATAGGATTTGAATATTTGATTTGAGGTTCGATTCAAATAAGAGTTTATTTACCTATAAATTGCTTTTAGTCAATTAGTAAAAAGTATAAAACAATTGTCATTCAATAAGATTCGCCGAATTACTCACAAACTATTATATTCAATTCGAGTTCAGTTCGTGAAATATTCGAACTCAAAAGTTCGGCTTGAATTCAGTTCGTTTATAAATTACATTCAAATCAAATTGAGTTTTTCCTGAGCTAAGCATTGAATAGGTCTCGAAATGTTTGAGTAGTTTACATACTAATGGTACAATATCTCAATTTTGATGATTGACATAATTACGTGGGTTTAGAAAACCTTATGAATAATTAAAAAATTCCCTTAAACAAAAGTTGAGATGCAAATGCGTCTATCAATTTGGAAATTATTCAGAATAATCATTTATTAATTTGAAAGATTCGCCAGAAAAAATGATTTTCTAGAATAAAGATATTGGAATAGACATTTCAGTAGGAAAATGTAATTTAGAGAGGGAATGCCAACTAAGCTAAAGACTTTTAAAAATTTATATTTCCACAAAAACTGACCATAATTCCAAGAAAATGTGACCTTACACCAAAATGAAAAAATCTATTAATAAAAATTCTAAAATTATGTTTGTTATTAATTGGAAACTAACTTGGCAACGTGCGAATAATGTAATTATATTCATGTAATATTAACTTTTTTTTATTTAAATAAATTATAAATATTTATAAATTGAAATTATATTTTATATATAAATATTGTAGACATAATTTTTTATTTTTTAATTATAAATTAACACCTTATCAAAACTTTCAAATATATCCATATTTTCCTTTTTTGTTTTTTTTGATAAAATACATCTACTCTACTCTCTATCTAAAAGGGAAGCGCGAATCGAACCAAGCATTGAGGCTTGGTAAGGAGATCACCTACTATTAGGATACTTGTTTGTTCGCAATGATATTTGAACCCACGATCTTAGGATCATTAGGCACCACATTCAAGCCACTAGGCTAGATAGTTGTTCCCAAATATATCCAAATTTTCATTATAATATTTGAATTTTTATTATATTTTACCATATTATAATTTAAATATTTTAAATAAAAATTTTATTAGTATTTTTAATAATTTTTAAATCGTATAAATTATATAAGTTATATCATTAAAAATTCAAAATATTTTATTATTAATTTAATAAATTTATTATTTCTACTATTAATTATAAGAAAAAAAAATTAAAATGATCATTAATATAAAATATTAATTATAAATGATAAGTGGTTATATATAGAAAGATTAAAAGTTTTAAGAAGTAAAATATAACTAAATTAAAAATAAAAAATTTAACAAAATTACACGTAAGATAATGCTTTGTTAATGTTATGACATGTCATTACATAGTCTTTAGTTTTTATTTATGTTATCATTGTCAAGTTGACTAAAATACTCAAAACATGATTTCTGAAGTTTTTATATATATGTTATCTTGTCATTAGTATTCTTCCTTTTTTTCAGAAAACCTGATTTTTTTTTTAAAACATTAACAAGGATTCTTTCTTCTTCTCCATCTTATTAATGTTTTTATTTTTTCTGAATTTTTTATTTTTCTTAAAAAATTTTTAAAAATAATTTTTAATAATATTATTATTGTTTTTTATTTTTACGTGTCACATAATAATAGTTTTTAATCTACGGGTGTGTCAAATAAACATCTTAATGGCTGAAATATTGAAATTCCGGTCGTAGGTATTACTGCATTACTAGTATTATGAAATTAAAATTATAGTATAATAAAATTACAAAGTAAAATTTGGATACTACATTGTTTACAAACTCATAAGTAGGCTGTGTGCTGGGAAAAATTAGACAATGTGTGAAGCAAAAAGTTCAAGAAATTTTATGTATAATAATATATATATATATATATTAATTCAATGGAGGAATTTAACATTGACCCTCTCGATCAACACATGGTCGAATGAGTATTTGAACTTATAACTAACATGTCAGAATAAATATAGCACTAACCACTCGGATAAACTTTCAATTTCATATATAATCAATATTTTAGTCAATCAAAATTTATTATGCATAAGATTTTTTTGACTAAATTATCTTATTTAATCAAATTTGCATTATCATTACCCACAAAGAAATGGCAATTTTTTTTTTAAACAATTAAAACTAAAAATTTTTCTTAATTTCAAATATTGGTTGTTCCTTTTTTTTTCTCTTCAAAAAAGATTAAATCCATAAGCCACATAATAGAGTTAGCCTTCTTTTATTAATATGTATTTGGATGGAAATTTAAACTCGTAATCAAGATCTAAAAAATACAGTGCACTACGCACTACACAATAAGATTATTATTCATTTGAAAAATGATGCACAATAATTTCTTACTTATCTACGGGCTTTGGGCCGAAAACGGTGATGTAAAGCCCAATATAGTAACCGTTTGCAAAGGAAAAGACGATCATTAATCTGTAGATAGAAGTTTCATTTTCGCTGTTGAAGATTTCTAGCAAGCGCATTAGCTATCTCGTCTCATCGTTTGGAATCCAATGGTATGTTGTTTACACGAAACCCTAATTTAATTTTTGATATTTCCTTTCATCATCCCCTTTTGTTTTCTTTGATTACTTGAAACTCGATCTGAAAATGTTTTAATCTTGTAGATCATCGCGAAAATTGTTAATTTGGTTTGGTAATTGGAAAGTTTTCTATTTTGTTAGCAATGATGCAAATGCAGATATATAATCTTAAATGCTTTGCAACGCATCAAATTCTCACAGTAGCTTACATTTTGCTATAGTGGAGATGTGTATTCAAAGGTTGCTGATAAATCTAATGTTATATTTCTTTATTTAGTTAGGGTTTGTTCCGAAAATTTCTTTCATCCTTTATACATAGAGATTAGAAAATAGTTGAGTTATTTTTTTTTTTTCTTGGAGGCCTATGGTTATTTGCATATTTACGTTCTTGCTTGTATTCTGCAAGTAAATAATTAAGCACCTGTTAAGCTAATTATTTCTTGTTTGAAATGTCTATACAAGTTGGATGATTTCTTTAATTTATCGAATTGCTTTTTGGATGATCGTGTTTTCATGTAAATTTATTATATATCTCAACAGACGGGTCTTTATAGAGCAACCTCTAGGAAAGATAAGCCTAGAGGACGCCATCATGGGTTAAGTCATCAGAAGAAGCAAGAAATTAGGGAAGCATTTGAGCTGTTCGATACTGATGGCTCAGGTATGGAAACTATTTATTGCTGTTCATCTTTTTTATATGCTTAATTTTGTTATTCATTTGTTAAACTGTGCTTTCCAGGAACTATTGATGCAAAAGAGCTGAATGTTGCCATGAGGTATGATTGTATCTGCTAAATTTTTGTGAAATTTGAACAATTTTGATATTGGAAGCTAAAATGATCTTATGACAGGGCACTTGGTTTTGAAATGACGGAAGAGGTGCGTTCTATGTCTTAGTATTCAAGCTTCATTTCTGTGTGTCTCTTGTGGCAAATAATCTCTCTAGTCCTTTTTTATGCCCTTAGCAATTAGCATTAGACTGAAGTACAGTCCATTTGTCATATGTTTTATCATTCGCTGTTCATTTTAGAATTATAAGGAACTATAAAGCTGAGCATTCTTCATAATTTGTGAGCATGATAAGGTCCTTTACATTCCAAATTCTGTTTCATGGAACTTTAATTCAAGTCTTACTGATTCTAAGATGTGAAATTGCAGCAAATTAATCAAATGATTAAGGATGTGGACAAGGATGGTAGTGGTTCCATTGATTATGATGAATTTGAGCATATGATGACAGCCAAGATTGGGGAAAGGGACAGCAATGAGGAGCTCACAAAAGCTTTCCGTATCATTGACCAAGATAATAATGTGAGGGTGTTCTTGTTTGTCCTTATTTTTTGTTTCTTATTTTTCTTAACTTATTCTTTCATTTTCTTGTTTAGGGAAAAATATCAGTTGATGATATTAAGAGAATAGCAAAGGAGCTGGGTGAGAACTTCTCTGAGAGAGAGATACAAGAGATGGTTGAGGAAGCTGACCGAGACCGTAAGTTGCCTGTTTATGTTTCGGTTCAAGTTTGTAGAGCTATTGATGGTGTTTATGTTAAAATTTTATCTTGTTTCATCATCTCCTGAATTGCAGAATTTTTTTTTTTTGGTACAATTCTTGTCTCCCTGGCATCAGCCATTATATATTCCATTCATCCATTCTTATAAAAAAATTTATCATCCTATAAATTATTAAACTGTATTATTCATCTGTTTCCTTCGAAGGATGCTTTTTATGCCAGATTTTTCTCCCTCAACTTTGCCCCAACAGAACTTATAATTGTAGTTGAAACAAGGACAGGAATGTTCCTGTTCCTTATCTGTTCTTCATAATATCTCTTAGCAATAGCATTGCTCGAGTTGTATAGCCCTTCTGTATTAATTTTGAAGTCAAAAGTTTGAATTCGGTTTTTCTTACGATGGAATAATTTCCTGCTTTAATAGACATGGAAGAGCCTTGTTTTCTGAAATTAATGCATGCAGTTTTAGATTACTATTTGACTTTGGACTTTGTATAGTCTTATGTTGTTTCTGGTTTTGCTATACATCCATTTCATTAGTGCAAAGCTTAAATGTTCCTCTTCATTTATTCATGAGTGATTTGGCTGGTTGTTTTGTTCTGTTGGATTACTCTTTATATGCAAAGGTGCACGTCAACTCAGGGCTTACTCACGGTGGTGTGTTATTTAAGTGGTTAATGTGTTCGTGATGAACTGAGATTATCATTTTTGTAAGCAAATATTTTCTGAGCTAATTTTGGAACTACAATGTAACGGTTTACTGATTATTGTACAGGTGATGGAGAAGTGAGCTTTGATGATTTTGTGAGGATGATGAAGAGGACAACATATGGATACTAGATCGATCAATCGGGAGATTTTGACAAAATCTTATGCCGGATTGGTTCAGGGCATGATGTAGCTATAGTATATTTTTAGAAATAAAATGACAATTGAAAAAAAAAATAATTATGGTATAGATAATGTATGTGGTTGCTGTCTATTCTTTTTTTTCAATCTTCAACTTGTGTTGTAGTTTCTCTGTATGGGGACTATTTATTGACTAATCTAAGTTGTTTTTCTAGTATTATTTGTGGTATTTTTTTTTCAAAAATAATTTGATATTTTGCTTTGAATTTTCTGTGATTTGGATTGCATATTTTTAATTAAGATAGGGGATAATTAAATCATTTTAACATCTAATCCAATTCTACTGTGGAAATGAAAAAATCTATAGGTAAATAATTGGAAAGTTAAAATCGGTTAAAGAAAGTATAAAATTTTACCCTTTTTTTTTCTTGATAAAGCTTGCATTTTGGAATCAAACTAGTATTCACATCCGCACTATGTGCGGCAACTACGTGCGGAATTACACTGAAATAAGTAACAATGATTGGTCTTTTTTTATCTAAGGTCATCTTTAATGTAAGGGAGAAATGCCTATTTGGAGATAGATTTGGAGTTTATTTGCTCTAATCCAACCCTGTTTTCTTCGGTTATTTTAAAGTTCTTTGAACAGTGTCGCTAGATTTGGCCTGATACTGTTCACACGCTATATTTTTAATTTTTTTATTTATTCTGTCTGTTGTGCAAATGTACTTGTAGTCTATATTTAATAAATTATGTAAAGTCTATCTGTTATATGAATATTTATTTTTTCAATTGGATCCTTTATATTTTTGTGCCTTCATAATTTATTCTATAAATAAATTTTATTTAAAATTTTTTGAACAGTGTCTCGCTAGATTTGGCTTGATACTGTTCACACATTACTTTTTTTAATTTTTTTATTTATTTTGTCTATTATGCAAATTTATTTGAAGTCCATTCTTGATAAACTATTTTCAATTTTATCTTTTATATATATACTTATTTTTCCAATTTCTTTTTTCTTTTAAACAGAAATAGTAATATTTCATTCATCAGAAACCAACTATTCAATGAGCATAAAGCTCAGCAAAACAACTGATGAGCTACAAATTCACAACTAAAAATAACAAAACAAAGCAAGAGAAACAACACATCCACACCTAAACCCAAACAAACACTAATAAAAGACCCTAAAACCATAAAAACCAACACATATAAATTGAACCTACAGTAACAACAATGATGCTCATATATGGACATAGCTGAGAAAAGCTCCATCCAAAATCCTTGTCAGCAGATCCAAATCTTTGAAAGCTTGAGAGACAACAGCGAAAAGTATCAAACAAATCTTCAATCGAGGAACAATGTCGGGTAGTGCAGCTTGGTCTTTAACAGATTCTAGAACAAGGATCCCCGAGACAGAAGGGAACTTGTGCCTAAAGGCGCAATTTTGATGAGAGAAAACATTGGCCAAAGACAGATCTGTTGGCATCCGAGAAGATCGAACCAACAACCTTGTAGATCAGGAACTTTCCTCCTCCTCAAGCTCACAAAATCGCCATTTAATGAACATCATGGTTTTAAAACAACTAAATCCTATAGATATATAAGAAATTAGGGAGAAAACTACTAAAAAAAGCAAGATTTGGGCCACCGCTGGCCAAGACTGGTTGATGGCAGCCCTAAAAAACATGGGAAGCTTGATGTGGTCTTTTATGTTTTGTGCCTTCATAATTTATTTTATGTGAATACTTGTTTTGTCAATTAGGTTCTACTTTCATTACAAATGTAAAACAAAATTTGAAATAAAATATAAAATTACCGTGTTTCTTCCGGCCAACATTCAACACAGTTTGTCTATGTAATCTTGCTTGTTTGTAACGCATGCGATTTTAATATAATTCAAGATGATAATTATGAAGAGCATTAGCTTGAATACTAAAAATGAGAAAATAAAAAAAATAGTCAACAATATAATCTATGGAAAAATTTTTATAATTGAAAAAATACTTTACAAATTTCCTAACATCTTAGACATTAAAAATATGGTTTTATTAATGTTAAATTTACAATTAACAATATATATATATATATATATATATGATATGATTTTCTACCAATCACAAAAGTAATTTATTCCCCTTGGCCACAATAATGGCAAGTAAACATGAAAGATCTAAGGAAATGCCACTTAAGGAAAACACTTATTTTATAATTATAAATTTTATATAGATATAGATATGGGTTTGCCTGTTTTCTGGGCAATCAAATAGATCAAGTTCATCAACTCTCCCCCGATTATGGAATCATTAGCGGTGCTGGAAGCTACGAAACAAGCAAGAACAAGGAATTTATGGAAAATTTCAATATACACAGAACTCAAAAGAGGTTGCAGATATTATGCAAGGTCACAGTGAAGCAAGCCATCGATACGGCATAGTAGCAAAAATTAGGCGATCGAGTCAACTTTTCCAGGAAATCTCAGTTAAGTATGGTTACAGAAGTCTAAACTCTCTAGCAAACAACCTTGCGAAGAGAGGTTTGGATTGTAGTTTCTGTTCAAACATGTATGGTCCAACCACATTTGTAAATGACGTTTGGGCCAAAAAAAAAAAAGCTTGCATTTGATTTTCACCATTTCTGAAACTGAAAGTGTAAGGGTAAAATTGTAAATTCATTGATAAGTCCTGTCTATTTCATTTGCAACCGCGCTACAAGGCCTCATCAGAAATCAGATACCAATATCTGTGGCAATGGCGGGAAATGGAGAACTCCAAGTTTATGTATTAACCAGGATTTCCTAACCATTCACTTCGAACCTTTCATGGCTTTTCCTCTTTCTCCACTCTGTCTAAACAGCTATTTGCCTTTTCTACTCGGTTTTGCCTCTCATCTTCCAAGTGCAAACATCCAATGTATCATTCTTTAAAATCCAAAACCATTAATTTCTTCAATTTTTTTCCTTTTTGTCAAAGCATCAATCACCTCAAGTCCCTCAAGTCTCTTCTTATCGTCCATGGTCTAATTGAACACAAGGAGTTACTTAAACAACTTTTAAAGGCTTGTTTTCATGTGGGTGCTTTAGATATAGCTCTTTCCACCTTTAATTCCACGAGAAAACAGGATGTGTTTCTACAGAATTTGGTGATTAGAGGTCTTAGTGGTTACGGATTGCACGAAGTTGTCTTGTCTGTTTATTTCAATTGTCGGAAATTGGGGTATATATCTGATGATTTTACTTTTCCTTTTGTGCTTAAAGCTTGTTCGGCTCTTAATGCTTTAGAGATTGGAAAACAGATTCATTGTGTTGTTTTGCGAACTGGGTATGATCGAAATGTTGTTATCCAAACTTGTTTGGTTGATTTTTATGCAAAGATTGGTTTTTTGGGAACTGCACGTGAACTGATCGATAGAATTCCCCAACCAGATTTGGTTTCTTGGAATGCATTAGTTTCAGGTTATTCTTTTCATGGGTATGATCATGAAGCTCTTGTGGTCTTCAAGAATATCTTTTTAGTGGGTTTAAAGCCTAATTGTAGTACTCTGGCTAGTGTCATTCCAGGGTGCTCCAATTTAGGATGGTTGGATATTGGAAGATCTTTCCATGGCTTTGCCATTAAGTCTGGACATCTGGGGAATGATTTTTTGGTTCCTGCTTTAATTGCAATGTATGCTAGTAATGGGCATTTGTCTGCTGCAAGAACATTGTTTGATCTTTTGCCGGAGAAGAATGTTGCTGTTTGGAATTCTATGATTTCAGCTTACATGCAAAACCAGTTACCTTTTGAAGCATTTGATATATTTCAGAAAATGCGCTGCGCTGACGTGCATCCTGATTCGGTCACTTTCGTTTCAGTTATTCCTTCCATTGAGTTTGTTGGTTGTATCTCTTTTGGTGAATGCTTTCATGCTTTGGTTAGAAAGCATGGATCAGAAAGTCATATATCTGTATCAACTGCCCTTGTGTCCATGTATGCGAAGCTTGGGGATATCAGTAAATCTGAGTTCATTTTTAAATGGATGCATAATAGAAACCAATTGTCATGGAATGTCATGATCTCAGGATATGTTCATAATGGGCTGTGGGATGCAAGTTTGGCAGCATTTTGTGATATGCAATTATATGGATTAATTCCAGATGTGGTGTCTATAATTAGTGTCCTTTCTGCATGTTCCAAACTGGGGGTCGTTCTGCTGGGTAAGTCTGCTCATGCATTTAGCATTAGAAAGGGAATTGATTCAAGCCTTAATTTGTCAAATGCCCTCCTTGCATTTTATTCTGATAATAATAATCTTGCCTCTTCTTTTAATTTGTTTCTCAAAATGGAAACCCGAAATTCTGTTTCATGGAATACTTTAATATCCAGATGTGTGCACATTGGAGAAGTGGATAAGGCGGTTGAACTTCTCCATGCGCTGCCAAAAGAAGGCTTAGCATTGGATTTGGTAACCCTGATAAGCATCCTTCCTATGTACTGTGACATTGGAGATTTGGATGAAGGGATGACTCTTCATGGTTATGCTAAAAAAAAAGGGTTTTTTTCTGACATCTCCTTGGTCAATGCATTGATTAGCATGTATTGTAAATGTGGAGATCTTGATGCAGGGAGATTGCTGTTCAATGAGATGCCTAAAAGGTGTATAGTTTCTTGGAATGCCCTTATTGGTGGCTATCGAGTTCACAACCTCCGGTCTGGGGTTCTAACCATTTTTGAACAAATGATAAATGAGGGTTTGAGGCCGAACTCAGTAACCTTGCTAAGTTTATTGCCTGCTTGCTACAGCCAAATGCAGGGTAAGTCTGTTCACGCTTTTGCAATCAGAGCACAAATTTTACAAGAAATTCCTCTTCTTACTTCTTTGATGTTCATGTATGCTAGATTTGAAAAGGTAAATACATGTCATTTACTATTTGAAATGAGCAAAAAGACAGACATCTCTTTGTGGAATGCCATTCTTTCCGTGCATACACAAACTAAGAATGCCAAAAAAGCAGTTGCACTATTTTGTGATATGCTTCAGATTGGCTTACAACCAGACAGAGTAACAGTTTTAAGTTTGATTTCAAGTTGTGCTCAATTGAATAGCCTGAAACTATCATATGCAATAATGGCGTATGTTGTACGCAAAGGATTTGACCGAGATGTGGCTATAAGCAACGCACTTATAGATATGAATGCAAAATACGGAAACATTTCAGCAGCTAGAAATATATTCGAAAGCATGTTTGAAAAGGATAATGTATCCTGGAGCACGATGATTAATGCATATGGGTTGCATGGGGAAGGCGAAGCTGCCCTTGAACTTTTCTCACATATGCGAAATTCAGGTGCGAAACCTGACATAAGTACTTATTCAAGTATTTTATCAGCTTGCAGCCATTCTGGTCTGGTGAAGCAAGGTTGGGAAGTCTTCAATTCAATGATGAAACAAGGCATATTACCAAAAATGGAGCATTATGGATGCATAGTAGACTTACTTGGTAGAACAGGTCACTTGAAAGAGGCATATGCAATAGTTAAGAACCTGAAGTCTAAATCTGCAATTAGCCTACTGGAATCATTACTGGGTGCGTGTAAAGTTCATGGGGATGTTCAAACTGGGGAGAAAATTAGTGAAATGATGATGGAAATGGACCCAGAAAATACAGGATCGTATGTCATGCTTGCAAGTATATATGCAGCGGCCGGACGGTGGTCAGATGCAAATAAAGTAAGGTGTAATCTAGAAGAAAGACAATTAAGGAAGGTAGCTGGATTTAGTTTTCTTTTCTAAATAGGTACATGCATAATATATATAAAAAATAAAATGTCTCATTCTGTAATGTATGAAAAGTTGACATTAAAATAGACGAGGAAAAAAAAGAAAAAATGGGTGGTCAAGCATCAGTTCCATTACGTCTAGTTTTTTCCTTTTTCATAGTTATTACACCCCCACCCCGTGGAAAGCTTTTTTCTCTGGCGTTCCACCGCTACTACCGACATCATCTTTGGCGCCCAAGCTTCAACCACCACTGTCCGCCACTAGCATTGCGAAAGTCCATGGCCAGATCAAAATGGAAGATCCATTTCTTCCATTGTGGTTGAAGAAGATGACAAAAATATCATTTCAGTACTTCATTTTTTGAGTTTTTTTTTAAAAGGCATGTAAAATTACAATTAGATCTTTCTACCGTTATTTTAACAGAAAAAATAAATAAAAGAGTATTTTTTAGATGGAATAAAAAAAAAAAGACAAAAAAAATTTGTAGATGGAATTAAAAAAAAAAGACAAAAAAAAAAAGTAGATACAAGTAAAATATAAGAAAATTTTATTAAATATCCCATATATATATATATATATCGTCATGCATAGCAGGGGCACAGATCCATGAGAAACAACAGAGCTCTCCAGGGCGCCCAGGGTCCAAAATCTAAAATATGCATAATGTTTTATGCACTAACAAAAAACAAGAAAGGTGTTTGGTTTTGTGCACTCTGAAGAAATAGGAATTTTCACAACATTACAGACTTCTTAACATCACATAACTGATATCTAATAAAAAAATATATATATTCTGACAAAAATGCCCCAATTTCGTCCCTCGATTAAATTTGGGCATTCGTATTCCAAAGCTTTTACAATGGCTCTAATTCCCAACGGCGGCTAAATAAATTATTAGTAAGCAAAATTTTCAAACAAGTATCTCGTGGTTTATAGTAATTGCATTTCCTTTTTGGTCAATTAAGTATTTTTCCAAGATTGATGCAGAGTGCAATGTTATGTTGATTTATGGCATCAATTACATGGAACTGAAAA
>CATIWJ010086909.1:0-13333 GCA_949640765.1 Croton laevigatus | reverse complement strand
CATAACCCCAAATGCAGTTCCAATTTTGTTCATCAAAATATATATTATATATCATCTTCAAAAAATTGAACAAAAAAAAAAATTTGGTGATATTTACCTACATTAGAAGATAGAGGTGGCAAAGAGGCTCATCGGGTAGCTTTTCCAAGCTCAAACAAATGCCAAATTTCTTGAATCTAACTTGTAATATCTTCCAATTTTTGTAGCTCAAGCTTTTCCCTTTCTTTGTCCCCTTTGCTCAACTTAAACTCCTAAACATTTGATTGAATTCCTTCTAAGACGAGAAGAAGTTTGATTTGTTTTCTTTCTTGCATTGATTTTAGCTTCTCTCTGACCCAGCTTATTCACTAACAATCTCACCTTTCTGCATCAAATGCAGACACGGATTTTCTTCTCATCTCGTTGATACTTAAAGCTATACTCTTCGAATTACCAATCGGACGAAGTCCCACAAAACTATTATTATAGGAAGGTATAAGCCCATACGGTTCTTTCTCTTGATTTTTCTGAGACATATGTTTTGCTATAATTTTGATTTCTGACTTTAAAGAGTAGAGTGGAATTTCAGTTCAGTATGGGCTTAACAGGTCGAGAGAGTCTTATGCCGCGCAATCTCTTGCCGAATCTATTTATACTATGTATAATCCATAACCCGAGAACACACATTTGCGAATCCGGCCTAAAAGGGAGGCTCTAATCTACTATCTATTAATAGAACTAGAGCCCATTTTCAGCTTCCCTAGGACATAGAGAAAGAGATAGAATGATTTCGCTGTAATAGCTCCCGATGTACCATAAAAAAGTGGGTTTAACCTTCCCCGGGGACTACTATAAAGGGAAACTCAATGTCTTCTAAATGTCTTATAGTAATAGTAAAGAGAGCCCCCTATGGTCGAGTGAGCTGGAGCGCGTCTGGCCTAAGCTGATTTATTAGGAAAAAATGCGAGGGAAAAGTGCTTTTAATTCTAAGGCCGGTGTAAAACGAATCAAAGAAGGGATCATTCATAGTTACTTAGCATAAAACATAGGGGCTTAGTAGTATTAATCTCGCATATATAGCTTAACTAGTATTAAAACAACATAAGATTAAATAATCGAGATACAGAATCTAAGACTTACAGAGATCCATGATATGGTTTCTACAAATCGCACAGTTATCCACAACAATATCTGTAAACCATCAAATACCATAATAGGAATCAAAATCATAGAACAAAAACATGAAAACGCAATTGAAATTTAAATGAGATTAGGGTTAGGGTTTTAGAGAATCAGTAACTTACCCCAGGCCCAAAGAGCGACGGCATTCCACTTTTTGATTTCAAATCGCTTGGGTTTCTTAGTTGAGGATGAAGGTGCGGCTTCACTAGTGCTGGCTTCTCCGGCGGGCACCATAGTCACGTCGGTGTCCATCTCGGCGGGTCTGAAGATTTTGGTATTTTTTGAGAGAATACGTGTAAGGGATATGATAATTAACTAAAACAATTTCTCTCGCATGTTTTATGCGATTTTTTGGTTCCCAAATCGGTCGAAACCAAAGGGGTTCGATTTAGATTTGAAATTGGCGATTTATATTATGTTATGTAGGGTTGAGTACAGAGCGGGTTCGGGGCGGATTTCCTTAAACCCGTTCCCGTCCCGCTCATGCAAATGGTGCCCCACCCCGCTGCGGATGGGGTTTTTCGGGTAACGGATAGGGGAGGATATATGTGGGTTTATCCGCGAATTTATCCGCGGACTTTTTATTTTTGCTCTTTTTTTTTCAAATTTAAAAGCAAAACCAAATTGAAAAAAAAAATCCAAACATCAATTCTTTTCATACATTGAAATTGTCTCTAAAAATACACAAATTAAAAAAAAATAAACAAATTGCAATCAAATTAAAAGTCATTTTTAGATAATTTCTTCCACATTTTGATCGTCATCAACATCAATATCATCAAGAATTGTCTCAAATGTTGAACCTTCCGGGGGATTTGAAGAAACCGTTGGAACAGCAATGGCAGCAACAGAAAACAAAGAAAATAATTCAAACAGAGTTTCTTCATATTATTTTCATTAAAATAAAGAACCAAACACATAATTCTGAAGGAAAAGGAGGCTCACATCAGATATTCCACATTCATTCCAATTAAACAATAAAGAAACCGTTGGAACAGCAATGGCAGCAACAAAAAGCAAAAAAAATAATTCAAAGCTCAACGTCACCTCACAGATAATTCAGAAGAAAGAAGAACCAAATAGATAATTCAGTATAAAGAGGCAGATCAGATATTCCTTTGAATCAGACAAGAAAGAAACCACTGGATCAGAAAATATTTTTCTTAAATCATATTCGTAGCCTAAAAAAAAAAGAACCAAACACAAACTTAACTGTAACAGAAACCGTAGGCTCAGATGAGGCTCAGATCAGATATCCCATACTCAAATCAAATCAAAGTTTAAAAATGAAGTAAGAAGAAAAAAAAGAGACAGAGAAGTCGGGCTTACCTCGGCGGAGGGAAGCGACAGTGAAGCTGTGGCGGTGGAGTTGGGTGGTGGTGGTCAAAACCCATCCTGCTCCGAATCCTCTGCGGATTTTAATTTTTAAATCTGTTCCCGCCCTGAACCCGCTGCGGGTTTTAATTTTCAAACCCATCCCCGCTCCGAAACTCAACGGATCTAGAAAAATCATCCCCGCGCGGGTCAGATTAGCGGATATCCCCAACGAATCGATGTCCATACTCAACCCTACTCTATATGCTAGCCAATATAATCAAAATGGCTTTCTCAATTCTTCATCTTCGAAACCTTCAAGTGCTTTAATATTTCATGTCTAGATTCAATAGATCTTCAATCTATTATGTTTTTCTCTATTCCTTATTTATTCAAGTTCCATTTTTGTAGCTATTCTGTAAATTCTACTAGTTTCTACTATCAATTACTCCTCTTGAATCACATAAAACCATGCTACATGGATTTTGATTAATCCCAACCCCTAAAATTTAGGTTTTAAAACCCTGTTAAGAGTATTTTAGAACCATATTACTTTTCATTTTTTGGTTTTTTTAATTAACTTAAAATTTTTGAACTCTAAAAGTTTAAACTTAAAAAAAAAAAAACCATTTGGAACCGTTACTTGAAAAACTGAAATTAGATCGTGAACAGCAGATTCCAAAACTGCTAAGGAACCGTTGGTCGCTGGTTCGATTAAGGTTTCATTAAAATTGGAATCGTGAACTGCTGGTTCCAGAACCGTAATTGACAGTTTTGGAACAATAGCCATTGGAAAGACTTATTAAAATTCGCATAGGAAAATAGCTGAAATAACTAAATTTTAATTTAGGACCATAATACTAGATTCATTAGTAGAAACTCATTAACTATGTTTAAAAAATTAAGATTTGCAAAAAATTAGATGCTGCCACATTCTCTAATTCTTGTGTCGGGTTTAATAGCTCGAGATTCTGACAGGAATTTTGTTGGTGCAATGCGAAAAACAAGTTACTACTTGATAATTTAGTTATCATGGGGCACAAATTGCTGATGTTTTGGTAATTTGAGAGGCTCTTAGTTGGATTTGTGAAGTGAGATACTCAGCCTCGTGTTTATTCTAATCCTAACTATGAGGATTACACGTCCTTTGATTCAATTCTCATTGATTGTAAAGTCCTATTTATTGATGTTAATGTCTTCTTTATTGATCGATCTGCCAATAGTAATTTATGAGTTAGTCATAGCTTTCTATTATGTGATAGACAAGATTGAATTTAGTGTCTACTTTCTTATTGTATTTTGAATATTTTAAGCTTGGATAGCTAATAAAACTCCTACATTGAAAGAGTATATGGAAGGGAAAAGGAAAGCAGCGGCAACTAAAGTTTTAGGGTTCACACTGAAGAAACAAAGAAACACGAATAAAACACAATCCTAAGTTATTTTAGTTAATCAAAACAAACTCACTGATAGTTCCATTAGAATGGGCTTGATGTAAAGTCACACGCCACACACATGTAAATTAGGTAGTGATACAGTATAGACTTGTGTACAGCATACAATCATCTATTATAAAATGTAAATAATACAGCAGAAATACATATGAATGAGAAAACGGTTATTTTCTCTGGAAATATTTTCTTCATACATTTAATTAAAAAAATTGCAACTGAACAATTAAGAATCCATATTCGAATTTTGAACCATCAAAATAAAATAATAAAACTTAAATACTCCATCCGTTCCATTTATTTGTCCAAATTCCCTTTTGCATGCATATTAAGGAAAAACATACTTTCTCCACTTTTATCCCAAAATACCCTTATTATTCTAATAATTATATTACAATATAAAATTACTCCACCAAAAAACATGATTTGACAACACCCACTATCTTAATAAAATACTACAAAAAAGTACACCCAATAATTCAATAAAAAATTTCACAATTTTTTCCACTTTCTCTTTCTCCTTGCCATGTCATCTTTGTCCTGCAAGTACCACGTTTTTAAATTCCTCCTCAAATTTCGTTAAAAAATATTTTTCCCTAATTAACGCATTAAACGTTTAACACCAAAATAAATTTATAAGCCTCTTTTTTCCCCTTTTTTTTCCTACCTCTTCATTTTCTCCTCCGCCGCTCACTATTTTCTATTTGTTTTCTCCTTTGCTCCCTAGTCTCTCTTACTCTAGATGAAATTTTGTGATTTTATTTTTGCTGCAGTTTTTATAGCATTTTTATAAAATTTCGTTAAAAACGTTAAATAATAAGATTATTCGTTAAATTAGGTAAATTGAAGAATTCGTAAGAATTAATTAATTCGTTAAATTGACTGGAAAAAATTTTTTCATTTTTTTTATTCGGTAATTTAAAGGAGTTATCCAAGTATTTGAGTGAAAATCGAAATAATTTATTTTGAAAAATGTGATTAAACTTGAGATTTCAATGAATTATCCAAATATTTCAATGAAAATTATTCAAACTTGTGATGATAAATGGAATTCATGAGAAAGTAGTAGTAAAACATTATATCAAGTTCAATTATCATTACTCGAAGTTATGCGATTAGGTGCCCACACATGATTAAACTTGCAATTTCAATCAATTATTCAAATATTTAAATAAAAATTAGCCAACTTTATGATTGTAAATAAAATTGTTAAGAAATTAGTAGGTAAAACACTAATTGAAGTTTAATTATCATTACTTGGGGTCATGCGATTAGGTGTCCACACGTGATTAAACTTGCAATTTCAATGAATTATCCAAATATTTTTTATAAAAATTAGCCAAATTTATGATTGTGAATAGAATTGTTAAGTAATTAATAGGTAAAACACTAGTTGAAAATCAATCATCATTACTTGAGGTCATGCGATTAGGTGCCCATACGTGATTAAACTTCCAATTTCAATGAATTATCCAAATATTTGAGTGAAAATTAGCTAATGTTGTGATGATGAATTAAATTCTTAAGGAATTTGTATGTGCAAAATTAGATCAAGTTCAAATATCATAGGTCGTGGTAATGGAATTAGGTGTAAAAACTGTGGACAACTTTATAATATGTGGCCAGATTTTTGGAAAAAGTAGCCACAACTTTTAATACTTATGGCAAACTTTGCTGTATACTTTACATAAGTGTAACAACTGTGGACAACTTTTGTAATATGTGGTCAATTTTGCTATCTAAAGTGTGGATAACTTTTAACACTTGTGGCTAGGTTTGTAAAAAAAATAGCCACAACTTTTAACAGTTGTGGCCACCTTTTTTACATACTTTACACAAGTATAAAAAGTGTGGACAACTTTTGTAATATGTGACTAACTTTGGTGAAAAATATGTGGACAACTTTTAACGCTTGTGGCCAGATTTGTGGAAAAAGTGGCCACAAATTTTTACAGTTGTGACCAACTTTTCTGCATACTTTACATAAGTGTAAAAAGTGTGGACAACTTGTATAATATATGGCCAACTTTAGTGGAAAATATGTGAACAACTTTTAACACTTGTGGCTAGGTTTGTGGAAAAAGTGGCCACAAGTTTTAAAAGTTGTGGCCACCTTTTCTGCATACTTTACATAAATGTAAAAAGTGTGGACAACTTTTGTAATATGTGGTCAACTTTGCTGGAAAACGTGTGGACAACTTTAACACTTGTGAATAGTTTGTGGAAAAAGTGGCCACAATCTTCAATAGATGTGCTCAACTTTTCTGCATACTTTAAATAAGTGTAAAATGTAAAATGTGTTGCCAACTTTACTTGAAAAAGTGTGGACAACTTTGTAATATGTGACTAGATTTGTGGAAAAGGTGGCCACAACTTTTAAAACTTGTGGCCAACTTTGATGCATATGTTACATAAGTATAGTAACTGTAGACAACATTTGTAATATATGGCCAACTTTGCTTTCTAAGTTGTGGAAAACTTTTAAAACTTGTGGCAATATTTGTGGAAAACGTGGGCACAATTGTTAACACTTGTGGCCAACTTCGCTGCAACCTTTGCATAAGTGTAACAACTGTGGACAATTTTTGTAATATGTGGTCAACTTCGCTATCTAAGGTGTGGACATCTTCTAAAATTTATGGCTAGGTTTGTGAAAAAAGTGGCCACAACTTTTAACACCTGTGGCCAGATTTTCGAAAAAGTTGGCCACAAGTTTTACAGTTGTGGCCATGTTTTCGAAAAACTTGGCCATAACTTTAACACTTGTGGCCAGGTGTACTAGTATATCAAGTTCATTTATCCTAAATCATGAATATGTGATTAGGTATTAACACAACTAAATTTATTATTTTAATGAATTAACCAAATATTTCATTGAAAATGATTAAATATTTTGATGATCAATTGAAATCTTGAGAAATTAGTAGGTGTACTAGTATATCAAGTTCATTTATCCTAAATCATGAACATGTGATTAGATATTAACACTTAACTAAACTTATTATTTCAATGAATTAATCAAATATTTGATTGAAAATTATCAAATATTTTAATAATCAATTGAAATCTTGAAAAATTAGTAGATGTACTAGTATATCAAGTTCATTTGTCTTAAATTAAGAACATGTGATTAGGTATTAATACTTAACGAAACTTGTTATTTCAATGAATTAACCAAGTATTTGATTGAAAATGATGAAATGTTTTGATGATCAATTGATATCTTGAAAAATTAGTAAGTGTATTAGTATATCAAGTTCATTTATTCTAAATCATGAACATGTGATTAGGTATTAACACTTAACTAAACTTGTTATTTCAATGAATTAACAAAATATTTGATTGAAAATGATCAAATATTTTGATGATCAATTGAAATCTTGAGAAATTAGTAGATGTACTAGTATATCAAGTTTATTTATCTTAAATGAAGAACATGTGATTAGGTATTAATACCTGACGAAACTTGTTATTTCAATGAATTAACCAAGTATTTAATTGAAAATGATCAAATTTTTTGATGATCAATTGGTATCTTGAGAAATTAGTACGTGTATTGTCTACTATAGTTGTGGACAACTTTTAACATTTGTGACCAATTATTAGAAAATGTGGCCACAACTATTAACACTTGTAGCAGTTATTTACTACTGTGTGGTATAGTTGTTAGCAAGTTTAATTACTTAGGGCCAGTTATTCACTTTTCGACAGATAAACTTGGCCACAGTTTATCTAACTTGCTCACAGTTTTTAAAAATCAGTCTATTTTGTCAAAATTCAATCCTTTCAGAAAAAGTCAGACACAGACAGACAACTGTCACATCACTGTCAACTCTGTCACTTTATATTCCCCACTAACTCAAAAAGCATATCCACTAACTAAAAAAGTATCCATTATTTAATTCAACACCTCAAAAATCACCAATTATTTAATTCAATAATCTATCACTGTCAAGGGCAATTTAGACTTTTGCCACTTCCCACTACACCTTAAACTTACCATTTTGAAAAATTTGGACAAATAAATGGAACGCCCAAAATAGAAAATTTGGACAAATAAATGGAATGGATGGAGTGTAACATCCAAAATCCTCCTTACGAATAAGACAAACTGAGATGTCACAGCGCCGCCAACTACTGTTACACAACGTTTAAATAATATAAAACTAATAAAATTTTTTATTCTTATTAATAGGCACGCTAACAATGTGTCATTACTATCCTAACTAATACAACATATTTAATCCAAGGCTAGCTTATATATATATATATATATATATATATATATATATATATATATATATGTTACATAACAGCTATTTAATAGTACACTAAATATTTTTGGACTATAATACTTTTATACCAAAACGCTATACTGAGGAACTGCTCGAGTAAATGCTGGATTCCACGTACTTTTATGCTTCGGACCTACGAGTTATAAAAATAATTCGCTGAGCAACTCCATGCTCAGTGGGTACATGTATATAAATTTTGCACGTATAATAAAGCAGTAATACTTTTAAAACAGTTGACGAATTCATTTCATGTAAATATATTTAAGAATATTGTAAAATTGAAAATCAACTTTACAGAATCTTTTATTTGGAAATCAATATCAGTTTTCTTAAATCATTCGTATATCAAGATCATTTTTCACTTTTCATTTGCTCTACTAGTATTACCGAACATCCATGATAAGGCTAGGGTCACAATTTGGATATAGATCACTGCTATTCACGAATTGTTCATAATCACATTTCAATTCGGATATAGATCAATTCGGATATAGATCAATTCGGATATAGATCGCTGCTATTCACGAATTGATTAAAATCACATTACAATTCGGACATAGATCGCTGTTATTCACGAATTGTTTGTAATCACATCATAAATTTCACTGCGCAGAATTTCTCAACCATATGTCATGACATATCCTTATCTCTAGGATTCCATTGACCAAGTAGAGATTAAACCATTTTCATTTCTCAATAACACATTCTCCATAGCAATTATTCAATATATCAGTCTCATGGAATTCAATTATTCTTTTTCAATAAACAAATCCAGATTCTTATGCTTTTCATAAAATCAGCAAATTATTTGGAAATCATATTCGAATCACTTTTAAATTAAATTTCTATTTTACCACACCGGTAACATCGCGCATGTGATTACCGCGTCGGTATTAAAATTCAGCAAACATTTAAATACGACTTGAACACACATTCGAGTTTCTATTAAAATATTTATCCAATCAGTGAAAATATTAAATACTTAAAATAAATTTCAGTTCAAATACTAAATATTACCGAACCTGATAATTTGTCCGCAAAATATCCCTAAATTCTTTCAATTTCTGCGCTCTTCAGTATTTTCAAGTCCTATAAATAATAATTAAAAATTTAATATATTCACTAATTAAATTTTAGGGTCCTATAATATTTATTTTTCACAAATTAATTAATTATCTAAGTTTTTATATTCTGTTGGGCTTGAATGAAGACTATAAATAAGTTCTGGGGTTGAATTAACATTCTGAAGGACCTAATCACATAATCAAAGCACGGTTGGGGTCGATTTGCAATTTAATTTAAGTTTCGGGACCTAAAATATGCAGAGGGACTCAATTGAAATGCTAAATGAAATTCTGGGGTTAAAATAGGACACAGAGGGACTTACTTGTAACGAGGCTACAAGTTCTGGGGTCTCGGCGTAATTTCCAGAAAACTCAGGCGCTGAAACAATTATTCAGCTTTCAGAACGACGCCGTTTTGCATAAAATGCGGACCTCCTTCGCGTTTTGATTGTCTTCTTCCTCAAGCTGCTGTGTTTCTTCCCGCCACTACCTTCGGCCCAACAAGGCCCGTTTCCTATTTCGACAACGAACGGCGGCAAGGTGGGTACCAATGGAATCCTCTCAACGTCACCGACCTGTTGGTGGTCCTATCTCGGACGGCGAGCAACTGTAGGCGGAGATTTTCCGATTTAAAATTTTAGTTGACCGTTGGAGCTTCTGGCTTTGACCCGTTCGTTCATCGGCGTCCGGCGTCGGTCGACGGATTTCTTTCTAGAAATCAACTCCCCTCAATAAGTACTACAACTCTATAATCTCAGATTTTGCAGTAAATACATGGATTTGAGTTTGATTTTTTCCAAATTTTCCTTCGGTTTTTCTTTCTTTCTTTTTTCTTGATTTTCCTGTTTCCGTTTCTTGCTTCTCTTTCGTTTTGTTTTTATTATTTTTTTTACTCTAACCACTCACCCACTTTTTCCTTCTCATAAATTTTTCATTATCTTTTTTTTTTAAATTTTCAATTAATATTATTATTTATTTTATTATTATTATTATTTAATTACTCGGACCCCTTTATTACGTCACTCTATCGTCAAGTCCCGTTAACATTTCCGTTAACTCGGGTTTCGGGTGTGACATGGAGTATATTAATAATACCAAAAAGTGAGAAAACATAATAACTATCGTATAAGGGAAAAGAAAAACTATCCTTGGCCAACTAAGAAAGATAAATTTATGTTATCATTTAATTACTGAATTAAGCAAGGAGAGTAAGTTCAACGTTTTGGAATATTGTTCTAGAAAGTAAAATGTTTATTTTGAAAATTTACAAATTTTTCCAGGAGGTAAGAAACTTAATTTCCCTTATTTACATGAAATACTATCATCTCTTTAAACTAAGAAAGTTCAATAAATTTGTAGTTAGATATTTGAATTAATTCCCAGAGATATTTTTGAACTGGGTTTCTTTAAAATCCAAATACTGAATTGATTAATGATTCAAATTTTAAGTGTTTTTCATCAAATTGAATTGAATCAGAAAGACAGAAACGGGAAGTCCCATCGTTGAACATTTTTCATCAAATTAAAATTAAAAAAAAAAAGACTTTGAATAGATTGTCCAAAATGACCATATTAACATATATTAATTGATATTGACAAAATGGTCATATTGACATATATTAACTAACAATGATAATATTGATTGTAAAAAATAGCCATCTTGACAATACTGATATTACATATATTGACTATTACTATTGCTACTGATTATTATTGAAGTTTATTGAATTTTTTTTATTGATTTATCGAGTTTAATTGCAAATTTTTATTGAATATTACTGATTGTTATTACTGATTATTTATTGATTATTATTGAAAATAATTGAATTTTTTTATTGTTTTATAGAGTAAAATTTAATAAGAATCAATAACAATCACTAAAAATTTTCAATAAAATTCAATACAATTTTACAATAAACTTTAATAAATTTCAATAACAATAAATAATAGTAGAAAATAAAGTTCAATAATACACTAAAACATAGAGCAAAAACTTCAAAATTGTAATCATTAACAATCAATAACAATCAATAACCGTTTGTAATAAAACTCTATAAATCAATAAAAAAAAAATTCAATAAACTTCAATAACAATAACAATTAGTAACAACCAGTAATAATCAATAGCATTTAATTAAAGTTTGTAATGAAACTCTATAAATGAATAAAAAAAATATTTAATAAATTTCAATAACAATCAATAAAAAACAGTAACAATCAATAACAGTCAACAAAAGCTTGTAAAACTCTATAAATTAATAAAAAAATTCAATAAATTTTAATAACAATAAGTACAATAAGTAGGAATTAGTATTGTCAATATGATCATTTTGTGCAATTTTTTTTTAAATGTTTTGTTTTTGAATAATAATAATAATCATATAAAAAGCACAAATTAGTATAAAAAAAAGTGTTATTTTACTAATTAAATTTGTGTGCTATTTTTTTAAATAAAAAGTGAAAAAGTGTGTTATTTGGTGTAATTTTTCCTTTAAACTTATCTTAACTTAAGAGAAATTTGCACTTTTTATTAAGTAACTATGATGGAAGTTTTAAAAAAGGAGATTTCTGATTAGTTCCTTGAGTTTTATGCTCATATACGATTGAATCCTTGAATTGTGACAAATATACAATATGGTCCCTATATGTTTGCATTATACTTTGGGTCCGTCTGTTAATTTTTCTGTTACATTGGTTGAAAAAATTACAACTTGGTCCTTATGTCGAAGGAAGAAAACAATAAAATTTCATTTTTGACCCTCCAACTTACGAAAAAGATACATTTTATTTTATTTAAAAAAGAAAAAAGGGAAGGAATCATGGAGACCAATCACGTCACCATCTTTAACCTCGCCGCCACCTACTGCCGAGAACGTTAATACCAAATTGAAGACTAGATGCTGATGAATCCCCATGCATCACACTCGAAGCTAATCGCCGTTACTAGAGGAAGAAAATCATCTAAAGAGTTTTGGCTACGAGAACTTTAGCATGTGTTTCCATTGCCTTTTGGCGGTTGGTTGGAGGGTATGAGGACACCATTAGCTTCCTTGCGCCAAGCTCTTCCTTCTAGTCTAGCTATTTTGAGAAAGTTTTCCGGTGGGTGGTAGTTGGAGAAGTCGAACAATTTTAGAGGTTTTCGGCTGAACGGCGGACAATACGACAAAAATAAAGGCATATTCGGTATCCTTGTGAAGAAATGGTTCTAATGGATCTTTTGTTTCCTCCTTTCACCCTAGAATTGGAAGTTGGGTATTTTTGTAGAAAATTACAGTTTCGTACCTAGCTGGAGGAGGAAGACGCAGTTGAGTCTTAAAAGACAAATTCAAAATTTTGTAAGTTGGAGGACCAAAATAAAATTTGGTTATTTTCTTCCTTTGACAAAAGGATCAAGTTATAACTTTTTCAACCAAACTAACGAATAACCCCAAAGTATAATTGTGGCAAAACGTAGGGATTTTGTTGTATATTTGTTAAAACTCAAGGACCAATAGCATATTAGCATAAAACTCAAGGACCTAATTGCGAATCTCCCTTCCAAAAAATTAAAACGCAAAATGTCGAGAAAACTAGCAAGATTTAAATCTTGATTCTGTGATGCTGAGCATTTCGTATGCTCAGAACAAATATAAGAAACACGAGTGGTCGAGTGTTAGGCCAAATGGGCAATCCTAATATGAAATGATGAATCATCTGGAAGATTGGAATGGGAGATTTCATCGGCCCCAATACAAACTTAGTGACAGTGGCTGAAAATAACATTTATATAAATTTGAAACGATGAATCATCTGGAAGATTGGAATGGGAGATTTCATCGGCTCCAATACAAACATAGTAACAGTGACTGAAAATAACATTTATATAATTATCATGCAGAATTGTCTCAACCAAACCAAACATCTTCGCCATAACTGATATCAGAATTGGGTTGGCTTACAATAAATTTTATTTTGCATTTGATTTTAATATTCTCAGACTAAATATAATTACTATGTATTTTTCTATCAGAGGATATTTGATTTTGAAAAACAAAAAACGAAAACTCAA
>CATIWJ010086884.1:0-12776 GCA_949640765.1 Croton laevigatus | reverse complement strand
TTATCCGCAAAATCAACCATTAAATAAATTCATAAATTCCAGAATATAAATCAACAATTTAGAAAATGCATTTCAATAAATTAAAACGAAATTAATTTAAATACTTTAAAAATAATAGTACCAAACCTGTTAATAAACTCCGCTATTCGCTAATCCTCTAAAGTCCAATGTTTACTTGAATTTTCTCTACTGTCCAGAATCTAAAATATGTCCACAATATTTTTAATGACCTATAAAAATTAATTTCAAGGTCCCTATAGTTTAATTTCTCAAAATAAATCCTAATTTATTAAATATACATGCTGTTGGGCTTGATTGAAAAGGAAAATAAACTTCAGGGGATCAAAATTGACACGGAGGGACTTACTTGAAAAAGCGCCGCAAATATCTGAGGTCTTGGCGTGATTTTCAGAAAGTTCAGGCGCTATACTGTCTTCTTTCAGACGACGCCGTTTCTGCTTAAGCCTGAAACGATGGCGTTTCAGTTAAAGCGCGGCCTCTCTTCGCGTTTCGGTCTTCTCGTTCGCCAAACCGCTTCTCCCGTCGGGTTTCTTGCAGACCCGAGCCCAGAAAGCCCAACGGCGGCTGCGGCAGTGAACGACGACGAGACTGGTCCCGATCTTCTCCTCTCAGCGTCGCCGACCCACTCGTAGCCTCAAATCCCTCGGACGGCAACCAGAACGCCCGGAATTCGCCTCCACAGTAACCGGATTACCCGTGAGCTATTTGGGTAGTCCGAACGGAAAATGGTTCTCCGGCAACTGGTCGGCCTGTTTCTTGCTTCAAACTTGTTCTAATCGACCACCTAGTCTGATTTCCGGTCTCAGATTGAAGGTTTGATAGAGGAATTACAAAATGTAAATTTTAAATTTCTTCTTCTAATTTTCTTTCGTTTCCTAGCTTCTGTTCACTACCATTTTTCCCTTAGCTTCTCAAGTTACTCTCGATAACTTACTCAAACATCAACACCAGTTGGTAAGTTGAAGAAACTTTCATTTAAAGGATTTCTGCTTCCATTTATTTAACTGAAAATAGAATAAGACTGTATGCAATAAAATTTAATTTTTATATCTCTGAATCCTCATTTTTTTGTTGCCAGGTAGAATACTCACAAAATCTCTGCATGTCACCTCTTACCTTCATTTTGCCACTATAGCCCATAAATTGACACCTATCATTCCGTTATTTCCTGCATTTCCCACTTCCTTTGAAAATTACTGCATGCATTGTTAAATTTATATCTTCTCACACTTTAGTCCAAAATTACATATATATATTTCAATTAAATCCCTATTATTTACATTCTAACCCTTGATTTCTTTTAAGTTTTTATTTACATCCTAATGACGCCGTTAATTACGATTAATTAAAATTTTAGATGTGACATCTACTGTTTTAGTTTGGTTTTTTAGAACTCGTAGATTGTTGAATAAGTGTTGAACAGCTCTTGAATCGAAGTTGAATTGTTCGGAATTGTTGATTTTACAGCTGTTTATTTTTTTTCATTTGTCATTTTTATTTTATTTATATTTGTTATTATTTTTTCAGGTTTGGAAGAAAACAATAAATATATTAAATGCATCAATTTTATTTAAAGATTTTATTGATTTAATTATATTATTTAAATTTTTTTATTTGTAATTTTTATTTAATTTTTAAATATAAAATATACATTCTTTTATTAATATAATTTAATATATTTTTTATTACAAATTATATTTTATTAATTTTTTTATAATATATAATATTAAATTTAGTAATATTATAATATAAATAAATTTTTTAAATTTTATTTTTAAGAAAATTAAAAAATTACGTTGATAAAATAATAAATTAATTTTTTAATTGAAATGTGTTTTTAAAATTTATTTATTAAAATTTTTAATTATTTAGTGTTTGGTGTTAATTAATATTAATTTTTAAAGTATTTATAAAATGGAAAGTGTGATACACTCTCTCAAGATGACAGCGTGATTTTTTTTTTTTTTTTGGAGTTAAGTAGCTAGTTTTATACAATTAATTGACCAAGTATTTTTTTTTATTATAAGTTACTAACTTTTATATTATTATATATAATGAGTCTCTTTTTTAAATTATTTATATTTGTAGAACTATTTCCCTCACAACCCCTTATTTTAGTAACTCAACATATATAAATCATGTTATTATTATTATTATTATTATTATTTTTTGAAGAGTATAAATCAAGTTATTATTAATATTAAAAAGTTCTCTTTAATTGGATTACAACTAAATACCAATATTATCTCAAAATAAACATCGTTATTAGTAATTTGGTTATAAATCACGTTACATATATAAATCACATTATTATAAATCAAACAACATTATCAACAATTATAAAAGTTAAAGTTTGTTAAAAGTTTATTGTTTTTATAAATCACGTTATTTAAAAGTTTGCTAATTTTTTTCCAAAGGATTAAAATTTTTTAATTGGATTATCAATAATACCAGTATTACACATATAAATCACGTTATTATTATTAATATTAAAAGGTTTACTTTAATTGGGTTCCATTATTTTTTTAAAATAAATAATACTAAAAACTAATTAGATACATTATTAATACTAATAATATCAGAATGTTATAGAAATAGATTGAAGTTTTATATTCTACATTAATAAATATGATTTTATAAATAATAAAAATGTATTTCATGATATTAATTATATTTTCTATAAAAAAAAAATATTATGATTTCTTATATATTCTTATACAAATATGATTAGAGAATTATATATATATATATATATATATATATATATATATATATATATATATATATATATGGAAAACATTGGTTATTACCATATAAGTATGTTTACACCTAGATTTTAGATTAATTAAAAGGTAGGTTTAGTTAATTTTTTTTAAGCGTAGATTAGCATGTATTGTTGGGACAAATCCATAATATATATTAATGTGAAATCTCACATAAGATATTAATTGAGATTTGATATGATATATAAGTTAGACCCCTAATTACTTAGTAAACTTATGTTAACCATTTTATATCAATGGATTTGAGCCAAAATTGTAACACCCCTTAACCCGACTACTACTAGTCAAGCTAAGTATGCCACAACATATATTTACATGGTATAAAGAACATAATTTACATTTGTTTAAAAATAAATTACATTAGTTACAACAATGAATATAAAATTTTCTTCCTTAATCTGATGCTCTTCTTGTATTCTGACTTTTCTTTCAAAGTATATGTCATTCTAAGTTCTTCTGGTGTATCCGACACTACTTGACTATTCTGGTTCTCTTTGCGACTTAAACCTACAAGTTTAACAAACACTAAATTTGCTGAGCTACAAGTTCAGTGGATACTTTATTCTTATTATTATAAATTCACATAGTAATTATCTCACATAGTCTCATATAACAACCAATAGTCAACAAAGCAATACAGCAGTACGATTCTTATTTTCGCAACGCATATCATGGATACATATATTTAAATATAACTGAGCAAGAGGTAAAGTACCAAACTTGTTATTATTTACTTATTTTGCTCCTCGTCCGTCCTAAGCCTTTCCTAGCCTAACTTATTCCTCACTACTACCTATTTTATCAAATAATTACAATTATGATTAATTTCTCATTTTATTATTAATTAATGAACTCCTTTTAATACTTCTACTAATCTTATTATGTCCTATTTTACTTTTTACTTTATCTCCATAATAATTCCCCTAAAATTGTTAGACTTACATACCTTATTTTATTAATTATAACTTTATCAGCAAATAATTCTCTAAAATAATATTCTCAGGAGATTTTAATATTATATCCATTTGCCCATTTGATCTTTTGATTTCTATATACCCGTACTTATTCATTGTATTTCTTCCTTAAGCAATTTATCTTATGCCTTATTAACTTTAACCATAATTCTTAATTAATTATATGTAGCCATTAATTATTTATTTAATTATTGATATTTGGTGCTATTTATTAAAGAAAATTTAAAAAAAATGTTATTTTTTACTATTTTCCATTTTTTTTAAAAAATTTCACCCAATCTAATATCAGATTCTCCAACTTTTCAAAATATGCTTGATAATGATAGAGTCATCATAAAGCTACAAATAGAATTATGTTAATGGATTGCAAGGAATCCAAAGCTTGAAGATAAGACCAAATAAAGTTATTTACAACTTAATACAAGTCTAACTTCACAATGGGTTATTTAGTGGGCTTGCACAAGTTTGATTTAGTTTTAGTCTTATCTTTTGAGTAAAATTAGTTTTATTATTTTGTTAATGGACTATCCAAATTAAGGTCCATAAGTTGAGTATGTTTCCTAAGTTGAGTCTATTTTCATAAGTTGAGTATGTTTAATAAGTTGAGTTTGTTTCCTAATTTGAGTATGTTTCCTTTTAGAATATGATTTTTAGGTTATATAAAGGCTATATAAAGCCCAAAAATGAATTTATATGTATTAATTGGATAAGAATAATATTATGATGTTTTAAGTTCATCAATATTATGGCTTTTTGCCATTTTCTTTGTTTTCTTGAGTAGAATGCATGTTTAAGGAATATTCAAGTAAGGCTGATCACCTTTCTAAGTAATATGAATTCTAGCATTTCTTAGAGGTTGAGACTAAATTGTTATTGGGGTTTTCATATTAATGTTGTGGGGGGTTTTCAAGTTAATGTTATAGGGGTATGTAATAATCAAAGGGTTCTCAAGCTTATTCTTAGGGGTTCTCAGGCTTATTCATGGAGGTTCTGTATTATTTAGTATCAAAGCTTTGGCTCTATATTAGGTTTTATCCCCTCTTTTTATTATGAATTCTTCTTGTTCTTTGGTTCTTCTAGATTTATCTCTTACTTTTCTTATGTTTCTTTGTTTCCTCTTCATCTAAAATATTATCGTTTCTTTGAATTCTGATTTTTGTGTGTTTACTAGATCTAATTTCTTTTCATTAATTTAAGAATTTTACAAATCAGATTTGATGTTTGTGATTCTTAAAAAAAAAATTAAATTAAAAAAAAAATGAAAATTCCTTCAAAAAAAAAATTCTAGAAATTGTGATTCCTAATCAGATTTGGATTTTAGTTATCATTCATTGAGTAATTATTATCTTTGATCTTAGATTAAAATTTTTTTTGGGCTGTTTGGGAGTAATTTACAAATAATTTTCACTTTCCTTTTCTTTCATGCGTCTTTTGCTTCTATTTGAGTTATCGCTTCTAGTTCCAAATTTCAGATTTTGAAATCTACACAAAAAAAAAAAAGGCAAGAGTTGAGGGTACAAGCCTTTAAAGTGAAATACGAGTGCTTACATTCTAATTTGGAGTGAAACACGTAAGGGAGTGTGAGGATTTTTTTTTTCTTTCCAACATCCTTTTGCAGGAATCAAGTCCAAAAATCATGAAGTTGCAAGAGCAAAAGATGAAGAAAGCTAAGCAAGAGCCAATGAAGATGAAAAGCGAGCGAAAGATGAAGAAGAAGGAAAAACGAATGATTCAAAGTTGTCTTTCTTTACTACTTCAGCATTTTCAAACTCGAGGACGAGTTTTCTCCAATAAAGGGGGAATGATAATGATAGAGTCATCACAAGACTACAAGTAGAATTATGTTAATGGGTTGCAAGAAATCCAAAGCTCGAAGATAAGACCAAATAAAGTTATTTACAACTTAATACAAGTCTAACTTCACAATGGGTTATTTAGTGGGCTTGCACAAGTTTGTTTTAGTTTTAGCCTTATCTTTTGAGTAAAATTAGTTTTATTATTTTGTTAATGGGCTGTCCAAATTAAGGTCCATAAGTTGAGTATGTTTCCTAAGTTGAGTATGTTTCCATAAGTTGAGTCTGTTTTCTAAGTTGAGTCTGTTTTCTAATTTGAATATGTTTCCTTTTAGAATATGATTTTTAGGTTATGTAAAGGCTATATAAGGCCCAAAACGAATTTATATGTATTAATTGGATGAGAATGATATTATGATGTTTTGAGTTTATCAATATTATGGCTTTTTGCCATTATCTTTTTGTTCTTGAGTAAAATGCATGTTTAAGGAATATTTAAGTAAGGTTGATCACCTTTCTTGTGGAGTGTTTCGGATTTGGAATTTATTCTAGATCTTTGATCACCTTTCTAAGTAATCTAAATTCTAGCTTTTCTTAGGGGTTGAGACTAAATTGTTATTGGGGTTTTCATGTTAATAATATGGGGGGTTTTCAAGTTGATGTTGTGGGGGGTTCATAATAATCAAAGGGGTTCTCAGGCTTATTCTTGGGAGTTTTCAGGCTTATTCATAGAGGTTCCGTATCAATGCTTTAAGATTCTCAAATTTTGAAACTATTATATGATAAGTCCTTTCATCCTATTTTTCTAGAATTTTTCATTAATTGAAATTTAATAGATTAAAAAATTTTAATAATCATTTTATATAACAATAATTTTAGAAAAGAAATAAATTTTAAATAAATATATTTGTTTGTCATCTATTTTAGTTTGATACTTTAAAAAGTTATTTCATTTAACTGTTTGTTTTCTATAATTTTTCTAAACTTTGAATTAATCGTAAAATCCAGACATTTGTGATGAATTCTTATCTTCATGGTCAAAAGATTTTCTAGAAACAATTATATTTCTATAAAGAAATTGATATATTAATTTTCGTAAATTATGTATAATTTATATTAAAGAGTATAATATAATATGACAATACTGAAATTTAAAATATCCTAACATAAAAGTTTCATTAACCCGTTTGATTTATTTAATATTATAATTTAAGTTTTTAATTAAAATATATTACTAATATTTGCATTATTTTTCGTTAAATTTTCTAATTAGAATACAATATTATCTTAAAAAATTGTTATTTATTTATTAATTAATTTAATTAAATACAATGCTAATACTTATTACTAATTAGTTTACATTATTAATACTAATTCTAATAGAATTGTTATGTATTAATTAATTAATTTAGTAATTTAATAAAGCCGTAATTACACTCAAGAAATAGTAGGATTATTTTTACTAACACGCTTTAATACATTTTATATTTTTGTTATTGATACTATACTTAATTTAATTATAGTTAATTTAATTAACGCATACGTTAACTCATTTTAAATTCTCACTATTAAAGTTATTTGATTAATTATATATGGATAATAATATCCGCGTTAAATATTATTTTCATTTTAAAAATTTGTTTTTCAATTTTATAAGTTTGTATCCATATTTTTAATTAGAATATAATTTTAATACTTATTTCTAATTAGGATACATTATTACTAATAGTATTCGAATAGCTATTAATTGCACATAAAAGCATAGTCTAATGACAAGTGTATTTATAACAAAGATATTAGAATTCGAATCCTTTCACCCCTAATTTCAAAAAAAAAAATGTTATTAATTAATTAAAATTAATTATTGATATAGAATTACACATTTAGGGAGAGCTTCAATGTGTCCACAGACTACTAATTCAAAATTGATACATAAACTTATCCTAATTATATGAAATGTGAGTTCGAATATATAATTCTTATTATAGTATAGAATTACTAAATAATTAGCTATTTAGTGATATACCTTGCATGAAAAGCTATTTAATCACCATTGGCATTGTAATTGTACTATTTTGTTATCATTTTAGACCTCTTTCTTATTTTTTAAGTACCATTTTAGACCTCTTAGTCCATAGATTTTTAAATATTATATTTTTTTTTCCTATCATTTTTTTAAAGGGACTAAATTATTAAATATTTTAAAAAGCAAATGGCTCAGTACTTTAGAAAAAAAAAACTAAAGTTGAAAGTTTTTAATTTGATATTAAATTTTTTTAGTCCATTTATTTTAAAATCTTTCATAATTTAGTCTTTCATTTTTTAAAATACTATAGTACTTTTTATTTTCTGCGAAGACTAAATAATTGAATAAAGTAAAAAAGTAAAAAAAAATATAATATTAAAATTATAGGGACTAATTGATATAATATGAAAAAATTCAGGACTAATTAATAATTATCTCGATTTAAATTCAAATTAACCCATCCTATGCAAAAGACCTATATGGCATTGAAATTATATATCCACTTTTATAAAGAATTTTTTCATATTTTTGGGCGGGGTAAATTTGTTTTTATTAGAATGTGAGTTCAATTTAATTAATAAATTATAAATAATTATATAATATTTTCTTTATTATAATAAGATTTGAATTTAATTAATTAATAATTAAAATAATATTTTTATTAAAATATAATTTAAATTTAATTAATTAATTATTATAAAAAACTTTATTATAATAAATTTAGTAAGTTTTTATGAATCAATTAAGAGATATTTAACCTCAAAACATAATATTTTAGAGGGACGTTTCAGGCGAAGCCAATATTACCTTATCATTCGTGCTTTTATATATGTTATATATATTTATAATAACAATACTAGTATTTATTTTTAAAATTATACTCCTCCATTCAATTTATTTAAAGAAATTTTAAAATTTCGCATTCATAGAGAAATTTTCATTATTTAAGGAATGTACAAATGTTTAAACGTAGGGGTAGTTACGCCCATATCCTCATGGTTTAAACTGACCTACTCTAAAATCCTCGTGTTTTTAAAAATATATTTGTAGGTCCTTTATGTTTGAGTAATCCAACTCTTAGATCCTTCTCTAAAGTTTACATCCATTCTACCTTTTTTTTTTTTTTTTGACATAGGCATTTTACACAAGCATCCACTCACACACCCAGGAGGGGAGCCTTTTTTGGTCACCTGGGCGCCTCGAACTCTCATTATACAACTCCTAATCTTTGCTGTTTTGCCACTGGGCCGGCTTCGCCTCCTTACATTCATACTACCCTTAATTAGCACAAAATAACAAAAATGCCCTTCTTTCACTTTCATCTATTCTTCAATTATTTTTTTTAGCAAACACCTATTCTTTAATTAATTTAAACATTATCTATTTATTTTTTTTGCCATAATCTATTTATTTAATTTATTAAACAAGAATAAGTGCATTTATTTAATTATGTTTACTAGTTTATTAAAATAAATTTATGTTTAATTATATGAATTTAATATAAGAGTTTGGAGACAAATAGCATATCTTGAAAACTAATTAGTAGTAAATAGTACCAAGTTTGCAAAATTAAGTAAATAGTACATTTGACATAAACTAAAAAATAAAACCATAAACTAACCCTAATTCGAAACCCAACAAAACAAACAGTACACTAACACAACCATGACTGACGCCATTGTTGCCACCACTGGTGAGACTATTGTCATCACCGGTGAGAAAATCGCTGTCGATGAGACAGAGATGCCACTTCTTGTTTTTCTTCTTCTTCTTCATAATCTAATTCTTCTTCTTTATTCTTACTGATTTATTCTTGATTTTCAAATTTCAATTATTATTTTTGAAGAAGGAAAAAAAAATGAAATGAGAGTTGGGACTTTGGAGTAGAAGAAAAGGACATGGACTGATATATACCGTGTATATGACTCATATACCAGGGTATATGAATATCCATAAACCAGGGTATATAAGGCTCATATGTGAAGGTATATGAATGATCCATATAACAGGTTATATGAATGATCCATATAACAAGGTATAGAGCTCATATACAAGGGCATGTGAATATCCATATATATTCCAAGATATATGGTTCATATACTAGGGTATATGACTCATATATCAGGGTACGACTCATATATACCACATCTTATCATATTCCCCAAACAAATCCTAGCCACCATAACTGTTTCTCTCTCCTCCAAAAGTAAAAACACAATTTAAAAATCAAACATAAAACCACAAATAATGGGAAAAATCACAAATTCAAACAAAAAATCAGAATTTAAAAAAAGAAGACAAACACAATTAGAAGGGATCTAGGAAAGAGAACATCACCTTTAAACGGGAGAGAGGATTGGTTCTAAGCCTTGATGGTGTGTGGAGGTGGGTGTCGGTCTGAACATGAAGAATGGTGATGAGAATCTCAATGTCTTCAAAATGGAAGATTCAAAATGGAGATAGATTCGATAGACAATGGAAGTCTCAATATCGCAATCTTTTATCTGAATTGATTTAATAAAGGGAAATTTACAAAAAAAAGTCCTTATATTTTAGTGAAATGAACAAAAACCTCCCTGGTTATCAGATATTATACAAAAACCTCCCTGCTTTTTAATAACTCGAACAGAAACGTCCTTCTGTGAACTTTTCTGTTAAAAAGTTGGAGAAAGATCAAATTACCCTCTTATATTAAGCTAAAGATTTAAGTTGAATAAAGAATAGATAATTTCTCTTCTCTAACTAACCGCACCATTATTTCCACCGACTTATTCTTCTTTTCCATCATTTTCTTGTAAGCCTCATTTACCCCTTCCTCTCTCTATCAACTCTCATTTTTTCTCTCTCTAGATCTCATCATCTACATGAGTATTTCCATTATTCAGTACATACAGCTCTTCGCGGACGAACCAGACCAGACCAAGAGCGTGACTCCTTCAGTTATATGAGCAAAGTTCGCTTTTACATGATTTAATAGCAGAAGAAGTTTTTAATTATTGTTATTATTATTATAATACGCTATGGCGTCTGCTTGTGTTAACAATAACAGTGTCTCGCCGGCGTCTTATCCGTCTTATGGTTGGTTAAGTCCTCGAATCTCATTCAGCCGTGAAGAAGATGCTTCTAGCTTCAAACAACCTACTGGTGCTGCTTTAGGTTCGTCTAAAACGGTTCCTCGTGATGCTCAAGTTAAAGATTATTCTTGGTATTAAATAAAAAATGTTACTCAATTAGTTCATCATCATTATCACATCCTCAACACAATTCCAGTTCATTTTCAAAATCATAATTCCAACAGAGATAAATGAATTACTCAATTCAAACTAAATATTCAATTTTAACAAATTCAAATGGAAAAATGGATAAAGAATAAGAACATTTCAATTTAACACAATCAACTGGTGAATAGAAAACGAGAGAAACGAACTGAACCTTCTATTGGTTCTGGAATTCTGGACTCAATCTGTGCTAATTCCCAATTTTCGGTCGTCTTGAAGATTACCGGAAGCAAGAACAGTTCCACCACTCCTTCTGATTTCCCTTTCTTTCCGTTTGTCACTGGTTCTGAGTTCTCGATTCGTCTTCAACCTCTGTCGTCGTCCCTCTTTCCTTCAGTCTCAGTTCTATCCTTATCTCCGGTGATCTCTCTTTGCCTCCCGTTATCTCTGTTCTTTATTCCTTTTTAATTTTCAAAATTGATCTCCTCTCTCTGCCTTTTACTTCAAATCCTTCGATCCTCTTACTAGTTAACGAAAATCAAAACCCAAAGATCAAGAATGAAAGTTACCTTTGATTTTTAGGCCATCGTACCAGCGCCCCTCCTTCGTCAAGCTCTCTTTTTTCTGGTTTCAAAATTCTGGTCTCTGTTTTTTCGATCTTCCCCCTGATCTCCGTGTCTCTCACTTCTCCTCTGTTCTTTATTTGGATTTTCAAATTCAAAAAATCAAAACCCAACAAACCTAACAAACCTGGTCTTCCAAACGAAATAAAATCTCTGCTTAAAACAAATCCCTAAACCAACCTGAACATCATCTTCGAAATCGCCTCCCTCTCTGAATCTAATCACGAAATCCTTCTTCTAATTTCTGCATTCAATCCAAAAATGTAGCGTGCAATAGAAACAGCTGAAAAAAGTAAAAGAGAAAGAAAAGAATCTAATCAAAGGGTTATTCTTGGTATTAAATAAAAAATATTACGGGTATACCCGAAATTTTGACAGAAAACCCGTTTCAATTGGACGAAGGGAGATTTTTGTTAACGTTATTAAAAAGTATGGAGGTTTTTGTATAATATTTGATAATCAAAGAGGTTTTTGTTCATTTCACTAAAATATAGGGACTTTTTTGTAAATTTCTCTTTAATAAAAGGGGTAAAAAAATAGTTTTAACCTAAAATTTACTATTTATTAAATTTTAAAAAATATTGTGTCATTTACTTTTTCTAACTTCAAACTTTCAAAAAGTCTATTTACTACCATAAGAGGGTGCAAAATGTAAAAGAAAAAGAAAAAAATTGAGAGATTTAAATAGATAAAAAAGAGGAAAATAAGGAGTTACAAATTACATTAATGACCATTTTAAATGAGTAAATTTGAATAGAATGAAATAAAAAATAGAAAAACAATAATAAAAAAAATTATTAGGGAATACTCAATGGAAGGAACTTCTAAATATTTTCTCATAACTCTCTTTTATATTACTATCAGATCTATTTTTTTCATTAATATGTACCTCACCATAAATTATATTTTGCTATATGTTAGTATAAAAAATGCAAAATTTGTGATTTTTTTCCCCATCATTAGAGGGTGAAAGCAAGTATCAGAGCAAACGATGAAATTGAAGGAATAACATAAAAAATGAGAATATAAAAGTATAATTTATTAGTGTAACAACCTCCACTAATTGTTGAATACATGAAAACTGTATGTTGGGGGCTCCCATGGCAATTCCTGCCCTGTTTACAAGCATTTTGACTTTCAGAACACCCTATCCAAATTACAGCATCATTTTGATGAAATTCCAACATGTGATTACTTTACACATTTTAAAAACGAAAAACAAAAAGAAAAATTATATGCACAAATGTGTAGATAACAATTTTAGACAAAATGGAGCTTACATAAAGGTAATGGATCATCTGGGACCAGATAATTCATCCGGAGGGATGTGGGACGTGG
>CATIWJ010086848.1:0-11588 GCA_949640765.1 Croton laevigatus | reverse complement strand
AGGCAGGAAAAAGCTTTGAAAGTCAAGGATGATAAAATTCAGGACCTCGAGGAACAGGTTTGTCATTATTTTTTTAAATTACTACAGCCTTTATCAAATTCACATTGTATAGAAGCAATGGATATATTGAAATCATTTCATGATTACAGCTTAGAGATTTAATGGTGTACCTAGAAGCAGGAAGAACAATGGAGCATGTGTCAATATCAAATGAAATTAAGGATGGGACTGTGTTGCCAATACCAGTGGATTCTTCTGCTTCAGGGACCAGTTCCAAGGGAACGAAAAAGGCTAACTCTCGCAGAAAAAGTTGCAAGAGTGGGGAATAGTCCTTGGCTCATTTTTTGTACAGTTTGCTTTTGTAGTTTGGTATTTTTAGCTTAATTTTGTGTAGTGAAATTAGATTGACACAAGTTTTTTTGTCTGTACATTGGACGTCGCTATAAACTTTATATTTTTTAGTTGAAATTGTACATAAAAGGATGGTTTTTGAATGGAAAATTGAAAGAGAGATGTATTGTAAAACTATGTGATTGCTTCGTCAAAAGAAAAATAAAAACTATGTGATTGCCTAAAAGGTGCATGGATATTGAAACACAAATATAAAAAATATTTCAATTTTCATCAAATTTAAAATTCCTCTTGTTTGGTCGCTTAAAATTTGAACTTCGGGTGTGTTTTTTTCTTTTACCCTTCTCTTCTAGGGTCTCTAATTAAGTTTTGAGGGAGGTTTACATTTATTTTCTTTTAATTTTGGTAACTTGTGTAAATGAGATTTTGCTTGACTGGTATTCTTGATAAGAGGATGCACCTAAAGGGTGGAAGCCAAATAAGTGTAAATATATAACAATGAGGATTTATCAATCAAATGAGTGAAAAATTAGAGTGAGAAATTGAGATAGAACATAAAATGCACTCAATAATTTGTAAAACGCACCTTATGGCACTAAAAAGATTTAATAGTAATCATTTTGTGTGTTACAGATTCTTGCATGTTTAAAATAAAGTTGCTTTGTGCTTGAGGTTTCAGATTCGTGTGTGGGTCAGTAAGGCGATGTAGTTAATTTAATTCTTTTATTAATTACATATTGATGCACACACGGTCTCGGCTTAGTTTGTGATCATGTTTAACTATTCCTCAATTGTTTTTGAAAACGGGGGTATATTTGATTGTTATTATGTACATGATTGTTTGTTATTCTTGAGACCAATTTTTCATTTGTTATGAGTCTAGGTAGTATGGATATACTCTCGTCGGGTCATTATTTATTACTTATGATTATTTGCTTGAGGACAAACAAATACTTAAGAGTGGGGATGCTTGATAAATACTAAAGATATATATGTTTTATAGAGAAATATTGTTTAATTTTATTTATAATTAGTGATTAATTTATCTTTGCAGCACTTATCTTATTAATTTTCATTTTTCAGGTCTTAATCAACCATTATTATGGAAAGGAACAGAAATTGAGCATGAATGGTGTGAATAGAAGTATTTTGGAAGAAATTGGTAGTTTACACGAGGTTTAATGTTAGTTTTACTTGCTGGCGGCCAAAATGTTGCGTTTTGGATTAAAGGTTTTGGCTGTGTTTTGTGAATTGAAATAGAATGGTGCAACGCACCGTTTTGACAAATTGAAATGGGTTGTAATTCACTTCAGCATGAAATATTACATTTTGGTGAATGAAAATGTTGCCCTGGAACGTTGCGTTTTTGGTGAATTACTTTTCATCTATGCAACGTTGTGTTTTGCTGGCAGTGCAACGTGGTGTTTTATGATAGAAAGCAGATGACATTTTTCTCGGTAGGTGATTTGACGAAGATGAAGCAAAGATCTCACGACTGATTTTGGTGGAGAGAAGGGGATTTGAGTGTTGAAAATTTGACAGTGGGGTTGGGAATCAAAAGATGGGGAGAGGAAAGATAACAGAAGGAGGGAAGAGAACGAAGCAAAAGAAAAACGATTGAACAATTGCACAGAGACCGGAAAGGTTGATGTTGCAGAGGCTAAAATGGTGAAATTGGAGCCAAGTAAAGGGAAGGCCTGACATCACAAAATGCTACAAAAATTGATGCAGACATAGAGATTATAACAACACAAAGGCAAAGAGAAGGGAAAAAAGGAGGAAATTAGAGTGCAAACTGAAGTTGTTGTGGTGTGCCCACTTCAAGTGGGACCCACAAGTTGAAATACAAAAAAAAAAGGAAAAGTCAGAAACACAATAGCCCACACACATGCACACAAAGAAAATAAGAAGAAAGAATTCGGTGGAATTGCAAATTGCAAATCAATTGCAAATTTGCAGCTGGTAACGCGTTTAAGCCTCCTATAAATAGGAGATGAAGCAGGCAATTTTAAATATAACACACAGATAAAAATATATCTGTGAAAGAGAGTTTTTGAGAGGGTTTTAGGAAAGGGTTCCTAAAACTGGGGTATATAAAATAGTGAAAAAATATTTTTGGGGTGTTTTTGGGAAACACTTTGAGTGCTACTATTTTGTATTAATCTCTTTGTAAGCCTACTATTTTAATAGTGGAAGAATTATTCAGAGTTTGTCCCGTGGACGTAGCCCTAAACAGTTAAGGGTGAACCACGTAAATCTTGTGTGTCACAATTTTATTATTCCGCTGCTTTACTTATTCTCGTAATTTTATTGCGGGAATCCCAACAAGTGGTATTAGAGCCTAGTTTCAACAAAAGTCCAGCCAGTCAGATAGCGGTGTCATATCTGTGGATATATTTCGAAAATAAATATACCACGATGAAGAGAAAATTACGACGAATCCATTGTTGGTGCAGTCCGTTTCTTGAAGACGTTGCAGAAATAATTTTATTATAAATAGTAACCCAAGGTTGTTTGTGAATAGAACATGAAAACTCTCAAAAGGGAACTTGGTGTATGGCAGAGGAAAGAAGTTCAATACCCTCTATTATACCCAAGCTAAGGTTTGCACAGGAGTTGCAAATGTAGCTGAAGATTCATCCACGGAGTTATGGCACAGACGACTTGGTCATTTGAGTGAGAAGGGACTTGAGACACTCATAAAAAAGAAGATCTTATCCTAAGGCATGCCTATTAAAACTTGTACTGATTGTCTTTCTGGTAAACTACATAGAGTTTCCCTTCAAAGGTCTCCTTCCCCAGCTAGAAAACCTGGTGTTCTAGATTTAGTACATACTGATATTTGCTCAATGATTGATAAATCCTTGAGTGGCTGCATATATTATGTCAGTTTTATTGATGACCATTCTAGAAAGGTGTGTGCTTTTTCTATAAAGTCAAAGGACCAGGTACTTGATATGTTCAAGTTGTTTCATGCTAGTGTTGAAAGGCAAATAGGAAGAAAGTTGAAATGCATCAGAGCTGACAATGGTGGTGAATACAAATGTCCATTTGAGAAATACTACTCAGAGCATGGCATCAGGCTTGAGAAGACAGTTCCTAAAACTCCACAGCAGAATGGCGTTGCCGAGAGAATGAATAGAACTATTGTGAAAAGAGTTAGATATATGCTATCTCATGCCAAACTTCCTAAGAGTTTTTGGGCTAAAGCAATAAGAACTGCAGTTTACTTGATCAATATTTCACCTTCAACCTCTCTTAATAGAGATGTACCAGAAAAGGTATGGTCAGGGAAAGATGTTTCTTATGATCATCTTAAAGTATTTTACTGCAGAGCTTTTGTTCATATCTCAAAAGTTGAGAGATCCAAGCTTGATTCGAAGTCAAAGTAGTGCATCTTCTTGGGATATGGAAATGAAGAATTTGAATACAGGTTATGGGATCCAGTTGAAAAGAAGCTTGTAAGAAGCATAGATGTAGTTTTCTTAGAAGATCAAACCATTGAAGACATTGAGAAAAAGGAAAAGCCAATATCTGTCAATGAATTTCCTGTTAACCTTGATTCAGAGCCTCCCATAGTACCATAGAATGATGGGGGAAATGAGCAAAAAGATGATTGTGTATCTGTTCAGAATGATGCTGAACTAGCTCCTATGGATGAATAGCCTCAATTAAGAAGATCTGCAAGAGGTAGAATACCTTCCCAGAGATATTCTCCTGATGAGTATAACCTTTTAACTTAAAGAGGAGAACCAGAAGATTACCAGGAGGCAATGAAAGATGATAAAAAGAATGAGTGGTTGAAAGCCATGTAAGATGAGATGAAGTCCTTACATAAGAACCACACTTACAACTTTGTGAAACTGCCTCAAGGTAAGAAAGAATTGAAGAACAAATGGGTGTTCAGGTTAAAGACTGAACAAAGCAGCTCATAGCCAAAGTATAAGGCAAGACTGGTTGTGAAGGGATTTGGTCAGAAGAAAGGTATTGACTTTGAAGAGATTTTCTCACCAGTGGTCAAGATGTCTTCTATCAGAGTTGTAATTGGATTAGCAGCTAGCTTGAATTTGGAGGTTGAACAACCTGATGTTAAGACGACTTTCCTTAATGGTGATTTGGAGGAGGAAATCTATATGGAACAACCAGAAGGATTCAGAGTCAAAGGCAAAGAGCACTTAGTGTGCAAATTGAAGAAAAGCTTGTATGGCCTCAAACAAGCTCCCTGACAATGGTATAAAAAATTTTGACTCTTTCATGGGGAATCACAGGTATGAGAAAACTACTTCTGATCATTATATGTTTGTGAAAAAGTTCGCGGATGGAGACTTTATTATTCTCTTGTTATATATGGATGATATGTTGATTGTGGCTCATGATACTGAGAAAATTGCTAGCTTAAAAAATGAGCTTAGCAAGTCATTTGCCATGAAGGATTTGGGATTAGCAAAACAAATTCTTGTGATGAAGATCTTTAGAGACAGGAAAAATAAAAAGTTGTAGTTGTCTCAAGAGAAGTACATTGAGAAAGTTCTTAACAGGTTCAACATGAGCAATGCAAAACCAGTAAGCTCTCCACTTGCAGGTCATTTCAAGCTAAGTTCAAAACAATGTCCTTCAAGTGAGAAAGACAAAAAGGAGATGAAGAATGTTCCTTATGCATATGTAGTTGGTAGTTTGATGTATGCCATGGTATGCACAAGGCCGGATATTGGTCATGCTGTTGGAGTGGTTAGTCGGTTTCTCTCGAATCTAGGTAAAAAACACTAGAATGCAGTGAAGTGGATTCTCAGGTATCTTAAAGGCACTTCTAAAGTTGGCTTATGCTTTGGTGATGGTAAACCTGTCTTGGATGGTTATACAGATGCAGACATGGGTGGTGATGTTGATTCTCACAAATTAACTTCTGGATATTTGATGACCTTTACATGAGCAGCAGTGTCTTGGCAATCAAAGCTACAGAAATGTGTTACATTATCTTCCACTGAGGCAGAATATATTGCTATTACAGAAGCTAGTAAAGAACTGTTGTGGATGAAGAAATTCCTACAAGAGTTAGGCATTGAACAAGAGAAATATATTTTATTCTATGACAGTCAGAGCGCTATTCATCTTATCAAGAATTCGACCTTTCACTCAAGGTCCAAGCACATTGATGTGAGGTATCATTGGACACGAGATGCGCTAGAGATGAAGTTATTTCAGTTGGAGAAGATTCACAATGATGATAATGGCTATGACATGATGACTAAAGCTTTGCCTATGGAGAATCTTAATATTTGCATAAAGATAACAAGCATGGCTAACATCCCCACTTGAATGTGCAGGGGGAGATTTTGTTATGGTGTGCCCACTTCAAGTGGGACCCACAAGTTGAAATACAAAAAAATGGAAAAGTTAGAAACACAATAGCCCACACACATGCACACAAAGAAAAAAAGAAGAAAGAATTCGATGGTATTGCAAATTGCAAATCAATTTGCAGTTGGCAACGCGTTTAAGCTTCCTATAAATAGGAGATGAAGCAGGCAATTTAAATATAACACACAGATCAAAATATATCTGTGAAAGAGAGAGTTTTTTAGAGGGTTTTAGGAAAGAGTTCCTAAAACTGGGGTATATAAAATAGTGAAGAAATATTTTTGGGGTGTTTTTGGAAAACACTTTGAGTGCCACTATTTTGTATTAATCTCTTTATAAGCCTACTATTTTAATAGTTGAAGAATTATTCAGAGTTTGTCCCGTGGACGTAGCCCTAAACAGTTAAGGGTTAATCATGTAAATCTTGTGTATCACAATTTTATTATTCTGCTGCTTTACTTATTCTCGTAATTTTATTGCTGGAATCCTAACAGAAGTGAAATATTTGAGGCAACCAAGAAGGTAAAGTCGGCTTAGGCTTCTTAGTTGGCTTAAGTTGAGGATACCAAAGCTGTGGCTATAAGAGAAGCTGAGTTGCAATCTGAAGTGGAAAAGAAGAATGCTTTGACTCAGACTGAGAAACTCAAGGCTGAGTTGTAGAGTAAGGCTACTATGGAGTATAATATTCAGGTGTTTAGTACTAAAATTTGACCATTCTTTGCAAATATTGATTTAATGTTTTTGGGGTTTTTAGTAATTGACTTATGCAATTTGCAAATTCACCATTTATTGTAAACTATAGGTGTAAAAGGCAGACTTGGAGCTGTATAAGAAATAAAGAGAAGCATACACAATTCTATATGAACACTAGAAAAAAGCAGAGGCACAGAGAGCTACAGCAAATACAGCCTTGTACTCTCGCCAACAAGCCGGGAATGAGAGTTTTATGCGAAGAAGAAAAGGCAGAAGCGATCGAAGTTATGGCAATAGCTCAAGGAGTTTATTTGGGAACACTTATGAAACATTTTGGTGGAAATTATGCATCATTTAGAGATTACATAATGCTTGAGAAGAATATGTATCGAGAAATTGCAAAAATTATGCACTAGTAATGAATGGATTGCAGCCCAAGATTAGCATTTAGAACAATGGCAGAGAGGGAGGTGTAGGTCCAATTGCTGGTATGTATGGGATGTTGCCTCCATTGCTGAAGACTGTGCATGAACAGAGTAGGATGTTGCCACCTGCTTGGTTAGAACAACTCCAATGTAACACATTATATTGGCTTATGTGTATAATAAAATAGAAGATGTTAAGGGAGAAGTGGATAAAAGTCTATATGTTGACATCCAATTTAAAATTTTTCTCTCTAATACAACATTTTCTCTATTTTCTTTTTTTTTTATTTTTTGATGGAATTATAATTTGATATCTAGCCAATCACAATATACTATTAAATGTAGACATTATATAGAAGATTCTCTTAAACAATGTCAAGTCCACATAAATTTCACATTCAAAATGGGCATTAGCATTTGAGAGCATTTTTAAGAAAAAGTGTTCTATTTTTCTCATGTGACAAGTGAATTAGCAATCTATGTTAACATTGGAAATGCTCTTATTGATGCCACTACTTCTTATTCTTCTGATGATTGAAATGGTTTGTCATATCTTAACAGGTTAGGGTATAGTTATTGATCTAATTTTATAGGCTCAAAGTAGTCCTAGCTTTTCAAGTAATTTAAGTTTTTGCTTAGTACTATTTTTAATTTTGGGTTATTTTGAGTCTTTTTATATTATTATTATCCAATCTTCATATTAATCTTAAGGAAATTCCTAGTTTCCAATTGTAGCTAACTACCAAGTACCAACAAAATAGGGTAAATTTCATCCACGGTACCTGAACTTTGAGAGTTATTTTACAAAGGTATCTAAACTTCAAATACTTTAAAATAGCTAAACTTTGAAAGAATCTGCACAAAAATAATTTTAGCCAGTTTCAGGTCTCCAAGCGGTAAGGAACGAAATTTGCAGAGCAATGAACAAGACCCTCCATAGATTTTCATGATTCAAACCCAAAATCCCCAGAAAACTGAGAGATAAAACGAGAATTTTGTGGGAAATTTGGAACAAAACGATGGGAAATGAAACGGGCATTCTTGAAAAGCCTAACTAACATCTAATCTAATTTAAATCTAATTTTTTCATTACAATTAGAACTCAATAATCATCAAATCTAATTTCCATTTCAATAGCAAAACAACTAGAAATTTAAGTTTCACAATAAAACCGTAACTAACATCTAATCTAACTAACATCAATAAACCTTACCTCTTAACTTGCCGAAAATCAAAGTGGCAGTGGCGGAGGCGGTGACAAGAGCAAGGTGGAGGTGACAATTGGGCATTAAGCATTAGAATATTAGACTCTAAAGGAAGAAGCATGGACGAAAGAAAGAAGAAGACAGGGGAAGAAGAGAAGGTCTGTGATTAGCCTTTTTCATTTTTACTATATTTTTATTTTTATTCTTTCTTTTATAAAATTGAAACGACGTTGTTTTGATCTTCCTTAAAAAAAATTCAATTAATGAAACAGTGCATTTTGGGGTTACATTGAAACGCACCGTTTCATTTAATATCACAAATCCATCATTCTTTTTCTTTCTTTTTTTTCTTCTCTGACAACCACTGTATTTTTCGACACATTGCTTCTTCTTCATTTTTCTCTCAAAACTTCATAGGGTCTAATACCCCATTTGGCCCTAATATGGCTCCGCCCCTGAAAATATCTCCCCCACCACTACATTCTAGAAATCTCTCCACATTTTCCTCATCTCCATTGACCATCCCTCTCTTATTTTCTCTTCATCTTTTTCTTTCATCATCTTCTTCATCTTCACTTCTTCATTTTTTCTTTCCCCACACCACTTGGCCAGCCACTCCTCTCAAATCAAAAGAAAGTTTCTCAAGTCTTAACATCAAGAAAGCTCAAGGAAGAGTTAGTGATTAGAGGTAAGGCTTGATGTTATGGTTAGGACATTTCTTTTTAATTTAAATGTAGAAAGATGTAAGAAAAGTAAGGTTAAGAGGTGAAGAGATCCTAGAAAAACTAGTTTTAGTTGGAAAATGTTAGGGTTTAGTATAAAAATGGAAACCGTAAGGGAAATAAGTTAGGATTTTGGTTTTGATCTTCAATAGAGACTAAATAATTATGTTTTTATAGGAGCTCAAGAGGAAAAGATTGTAGATAAAGGCAAAAGAGTTGCCTAAGCTAGTGGGAAGAGCTCAAAACTAATGTTTGGTACTTTAACCTCTTTTATTTGACGTGTTTTCAAATATGTTCAAAGTTTTGTTTAAATATTTTGTGTTTGTTGCTTTTGTGTTGAGCTAAATGTGGGTTTTGATCATTACTTGAGTTAATGAAAAGCATGATTTTGATATTCTATGTGATTTTTACTAATAGAAATGGTGTGTTTTGAAAATGTGTTAAAAAGCATTTTTGTAGCTTGGAATGTTATCTTTAAAATGCCTTTTGAATCGCTCCATTTGGTCTTGTAAAACAAAAGTTATGCTTGAATGATTAAGAGACGTGCAGTCTAGTTTCACAGTCGTCTCGCACGGGTGACTATCCTTGTTAAGTTCAGATTGTTTTCATCTCGTACGAGATGTAGTGTCGCGAGAGAATCAGTCAGCGACGCTCTTGCTCGGGACTATTTGTCTCGCACACAACATAGTGTCATGAGGGAATCAAACGGTGACGCAGATGCTTACGACCATGCTATTTCATCCTTGACGGCCTTGCCAAGGGTTGTCTCGCTCACGACGTATGTGTCTCGCGTGCGACGCTGCCTTATTTTCTACTTTTATGCAAATCCATTTCAAAGCAACTTTATACATTGATAAATGGTTTTGACACTTTAAGAAAGGCATGATATGATATTGAATTATGTACATATTGATAATGAGAAATATAATCATGGAATGAGATTATATAGATGCAAAATACTAAGTATATAGGTAACGCTCACAATGGGTAGGATTAGAACCTTAGTGATAAGGATATGATGCATCGTGTGGTAAAAACCACGGTAATGATATTAATGATCATGTTGCAATAGTTACATGAGTCTATAAGGGGCTCAATAGCTACAATGACCACATATATTCTCTAATAGATACATGAGTTTATAAGGGGCTTAATGGCTACAAGGGCCATATATATTCTACAATGGACTATTCATGATACCTTAATCTTATCTTTTAGTTCTATCGAGTGCCATTAGAGTACATAAAGATATTAATTTAATCATCAATTATTTTTATCACATGTTACTTGTTTACTTATTCAAAAGTTATTTCTATCATGTTTTAATTAAAATGTTTTCAATTGTTATTTATTTGTTTTAAACTTTAGTTAAATTACCCACTGAGCAAAGTTTGTTTAGCGAATTTATTGTCTTAAACTCGTAGGTTGAAGGCATGTCTATCTTTTGCAGCAAGCCGCCTCAGCACCGTTGACACAATTTATTTTAGGGTATAATTTGTAATTTGCTTTAGTTATGGCATGAACATGTTGGACTTGATAATTATTATTAAAGACACTTTTAAATGTAATCATAGTTTAGTAGAAATTGTAATTTTAAATGGTACTTATTAGTTGGAGTAATTAATCAGATGCATGATGGTTATAATATAGAAGTGCATATGCTTGTACAGGATAAGGTGGAGGTTAGAAGGGGATTATCATAGAAGCATGAATGTTATGAATGTATGATACTAAATGAATGTTATTCATGTGAAAAAATAAAAATTTACACAGGCAAAGGATGATGACTCTTAACTCGGAATGTAACACTTCTTCTGGACTTATTCTTAGGTCTAAAAGATGTGTTACAATCATAGTCCATGTTCTAACACATCTCTTCCAAATAATATGCTCTTTCTGTTGACTCAGGATGCCAAAATTCCTCGGTTTTGATTATTTGACAAACTCACTTGAACTTATGATTTGCTAATATTATTTTAAGTGTTTAAGTATAGCTCCAAGCAATTTTGAACCATCACAAGTGAAGATGAAAGTTAGACTTGTAAAAGAATTGAATTTCTTGAAGATCGACTGCTTTTTCACAAGACATGTCAAAACTTCAGCACTGCGCACCAGTTAGTATTTTTGCCATAACTTTTGATTTACAAGTCCAAATGAGGTGATTCAAAAGGCTATGGAAAGCTAACATCCGTGGCTACAAAAACGTCTTCTACCAGATCAAAAAATTAGTGAAGCTTCAGAAGAGGTCGAGACTCTGTGTCTCATCCAAGTCTCGGTTGCTACTAATGGAGTCTCGATCGCGACTCTGGAGCCTCGGGCGCAACTCATGCGTCACAGATTTTCTGAATTCTACTAGAAGTGTCGCGACTCACAAGTCTCTTCGTGGTCTCGCCCGCTACTTTCAAAAGAGCCGTTACTACCACTTGGCAAGTCTCAGTCGCGACACGACAAAAGTCAGTCCACTCAAATATTAAGATGCTATTAGGCCTACAAAAAATCTTTTGGAGCCATTGTCTGACGCTCCAAACAGCGAGTCTCGGTCGCGACTCAGCTGGATTTCAGACAACTTGATTTCCTTGACGCTCCAAACGGCTAGTATTCAAATTTTGGGTATAAATACACATTGACATAGCCATTTGAAGGTGTCTCAACTACAGAACACTAAGATCTTCATTGCTACAACCTTCTCTTCGTCTTCTCACTCTCATTTCATTAAATCAAATGTTTTTGTTGTATTAGTTTGTTGAGTAATCTATAAACTCAACATGTTCAGTTGTGAGAGTTCATTGAGTGATCTTTAAACTCAATAGTTTAGTGTGAGCTTCAAACACTAG
>CATIWJ010086837.1:0-14315 GCA_949640765.1 Croton laevigatus | reverse complement strand
AATTCATTCATTCAAGCATTAAGAATAAAGCAATCTACTTCTGACATAAATATCAATTTGAAAACAAAAATCTAAAGATACTGCATCCTGATAATCAAGGGATCATGTTTCCCCTAACAAAAGAACTACTCCTCCATGGAGAAATCAAGAATAGACAAATTTAAGAAAGAATACATTGTTCAAAAATATAAATAAAAGAGAAGAAGAGAAATCAAACTCTTGATCAAGAAAATCCAAAGTCCTTCTTCCAAAAATCCCCAAAATCTTCCAGAGAAGCTTAAAAAATCGTCCAAAACAAATCTCTCATTGCTCTCTCACGTGTTCTCTCCTTTTTAGCCGTCCTTCCCTTTGATTTAGGTCTATTTTCGGCCTCCTTAACATTCATGAAATCGTGGCCCTTGGATTAGATCATTAGGTCTTTTTAAAACCTGAGCCGTCCAGATCTCACAGGGTGCTAGCAATCTCACAGGGTCCCTGTGAAACGTACTGTTTCCCACGCTCTCTTCTCCAATTTCTTCTACTTCCTTTCCAAGTAATTTTCTCCACCAAAAACACTACAAAACAAACAAAATGACTAACATAAAGAGAAAACACATAAAAGAATAAAAATCAAACAAATAACATAATAAAATCCAATAAAAATACATTAAAAACACTAATAATAACATTAAAATATATATAAATTAGACATATATCACTTCTCTTCTCTGTTAATTACACGTACACATGCTGTGTGAACCTAGAGATTTATAATTTATAGTATGAGGTTCAGAAAAAATAATTTATTAAAAATTCAAATTTTATTCCATTATTTACGGTAGCTAAATTAATTATAAAATTAAATTAAATTATTAAAAATAGATAGAATAATAAAATAAAACATATATTCAAAATTTTATTTATAAATATTTTTTAAATAATGTTGAAAAATTTATAATTTTTTAATAAAATATTAAAATACTAGATATAAATGAATTAAATATTTAACAAAATATTTTCATAAAAAATTATATGTATAACAAAAATCAAGCATAATATATTATTAAAAGAAAAAAAAAATCAAATAATAAAGAAAATTAACATTTTCATGGATATGATGGAAGAAAGCTTCACCAACTAGACTAAGACATTATATTACATTATTATGTCATTTCAAAGTTATTAAACCAGTGTAGGCAGATGCCTTTCCTACTTGTTAAGTAGGTTCGCGGATGCTCCAAGTGGGATTCCCATTTTCAACACCACCAATACAACTGAATAAGACAATTTAAAAAACTACAAAATAAATAATTTTATACTAACTGATTTTTAAATTCATTACCTTTTGAATTTTTATTATTTATTTTTAAGATTCTGAGAAAAAAGAAAAGAAAAGAAAGAAAAAGATTACTCGAGACAATTGAAATCACACATTAAATAGCTATTAAGTGAAAATGGACTTGCTTTCAAACTGATTCTGATTCACAGTAGTGAGTGTTCAAGATTGGTAGTATAAGGATCTAATTAAATAATATATTTGACTCTAATCATGCCAATGTTGTCAGACTTTTTAAACGTTTGACCATCATTATATCAAGTGAAAAATGTAAAATATTATTTGTGTCTGCATTTGCCATTAAATTAAAATTATGATTAAATAAGCCATTCAAATCTACAATTTTAAGCCTTTTAATTTTAGAAAATTTCTTATGTAAACATTTCTAATAGGCAAGCTAATAAAATAAAAAGAGCCAAGGTAGTTTTTACATAATTCAGCTTATAAATGTCCTTTTTAGGTAAAAAATTGTAAAATAGAAAAAATAAAAAGTTGTTAATAGTTGCGGAAGAAGTAGGGGTGTTCAAAAAAACCGCCAACCGTAAACCGAACCATAAACCGAGCCGAGCCGAACCGAAATTTCGGTTATTTTCGGTTTTCAGTGATTGTCGGTTAAAAATCGAACCGAATTTATCGGTTCGGTTATCGGTTCGACCAGTTCAGAATCGAACCGAACCGAAAAGCTTAAAAACCTTTGATTTCCGCCAAAACGTAATCGTTTTAGATCAAAATATAGTCGTTTTAAACCTGATTTATTAACTAGATATGAACTTCGGTTTTAGCCATAAACCGAACTGAACCAAAAATATCGGTTCGGTTCGGTTTCCATCTATATCGGTTCGGTTTCGGTATTTTCTTATCGATTTCGATTTTTAATCGGTTCACCCTTATCGGTTCGGTTCGGTGAACCGAACCGAACCTGAACACCCCTAGGAAGAAGAAGTAGACTAGTAGTAAACATTCCTCGTCATTTGGGATCATAGATCATAAGTTCGATCCACAACAATTTCTCCTCCCCTATACTGGGGAAAAAAAATGTTAATAGCTTGATTTACGAATGATCTCATGAACTCAGTCAAGTATTTTTTTTAATTTTATCTTCGATATCTTTTTTTTTCCTTTGTTTTCTAGTCTAATTTGTAATTTATAAAAAAAAAAAATTTCTTTAGTTACCTGAAGAGGGAATTTATGAAACTTATGAAACTTAAAACACAACAAAAATGAAAAACTTATATATATATAGGTGTCAAATCTTATTAATATCTGGCCTTTTTCTATTCACACTTTGCTTTGTCCAGATTCATTTAAATTCAAACTCACATCCTAACTTTAATTTGACCATTAGATTATGCACACTAATTATACAAAACGTAACACTCTTTCTCACTAATTTCATTAATTTATTTTCCAATTGATGAATTATCCATTACCGACATCCTACATATTTTTAAAAAATATACTGCTTCTGTTCTTAAATTCTTTTACAATTTATTTTTACTTTTTTTATATTTTTTTTTTTCATTCTACCTTAAAATGTAATAATTTACATCCATTCAATATAAAGAGTAGACTACACATACACTAAAAATAAATTACATACACTACAAGATAAATAGCATAATTATCATAATTCAACAAAAGTATCAAAAGTCTCAATTATTTAAAAACGAGATTTTATTCTAAAATCCCAATAATTCTAAGAGGAAGTATTGCATAGCTACTTTTGCATACAAAAATTTTCAACCACATGATATAAATTTTCCAATAAAATTAATCATTTAAAATTTTTTTCACATTTTGTAGAAAAGAGAATAATAAAAAGATCCTTGAAAAACAAAAGAGAATGGCAGGAAAAGAAAATGAGGAAGATGGTCCAATCAAAATGATCATGATCAATCATGAAGTGGTCATATATAAATTAAGAGTGGTCCAATTTTAATTTTTTGTTCTATTAATTAAAAGAAGAGCCATAGTTGTGAACTTCTCCAGCATCCTATACCAAATCTAGCTCTTATATTTGTCTTTTCAGTCTTTATATATATATATATATATATATATATATATATACCCATTTCAATTTTTAATTTTTTTTACAAAAATAGAACACTTTAAAATGTAATTGAATTGTTATATTCCTTATTTATATATATCAGTTATGCCAAATTTAAATTAGAAAAAATTTTCAAATTTTCAATATTCGATCGGTTTACCAAAGAAGATAAAATATTCATTAATAGATCATTTTCTGAAGACAATAAATTGTGACTTTACTTAAGAATATATTCTCCACTATATATATTGTTTGTTTGACTTAAAATGGCGATATATTAATAAATAATGAAAATGAAGTATATCATAAATTTCTCATAAAAGAGAAATAAGAAATACATGCGTGAAAAAATTGAATGTTTTGGTGAAAATCATCTTGGTTGGTCAAAAAACTGATCCTTTAGAGTACACGATATTTGAAACATTTTACACTGATATCCTTTCAAAAACTTACTATATCTGAACTCACAGAAAGGGTTGAGTAAACAAATTTTAATGGGGTAATAGACTAAATTACCAGGCTCCATTAAATAAAAGTATCACCCAGACTTGAAAATCCGACATCTATCCAAAAGAAATCAACAATCCACCTTGTTATACCAATTACCAAAAAAATAAAAAGAACATAAACTCATTAGAAATAACATCAAATAATAAACCTACAAAGGGGTACAAGCCACACTCAAAATCTGTTCATAAGACAAATTTGAGAGACAAAAACTCAAGATCTTTTAATAAAATAGATTTGAGAGACAAAATTTGAAATTTAATTCAAATAAATAGAAATTTGGAATTTATTTTGAGAAATACTAAACTAAAGAAGATGAAAAGTAATCAAGAACGAATAAGGATCCACAGGTGATCGAAAATCGAGATCAAATATGATGAAAGCTCAAGAGAAAAAGAGTATGTTGTTGATTACTTAATTCCATATTTTTTTATTTTTTTTTGTTAAATAACGAAAGCTTTTGTTAGGTTGAGAGAAAATTCTGTTTAGAAAATTAATTATTTTTGTTTGAATTTATATTTAAAAACTGAAATTTTTAAAATATCATTCGAAAGAAATTCAAAAACTAAATAAATTTCAGTGAAGTAGGGTACAAATGATTAATTGATTATGCGAATTTGACATCCACTTAATTGAGTTGAGATGAATCTTAAAATATGGAAAGCAATGTTTATCTTTTTAAAAGATGTAAGTTTATTTTATTCCCCAAAAAAAATTGTAAGGTTCCATTAAGTCTATGTATAACAACTTTAATAGAAAAATTAAATGAATAGGCAGCCTAATGATTAATGCGTAAAGTCTTCTTATCTGATTTTGAAATTTCGAGTTTAATCCTCACCAATTTATTCTCCACTTATAAGGGAAACAAAAACTAAATGAATATGTGCATATTAATATTTAATACGAGTTTTTTTGAGGTAATGAATATTTTATATTTTATTGGGTGTATTTTCTCTAATTTTTTTTAAAGTTTTAATATGAAGGCTTACAAAATAAATATTAAAAGAATATATGCAAATGAATATTGAATTGTATTAATTAATAATTAAATAGTATTTCTTGTTAGAATATAATAGGAATATAATTAAATAATTACTTTAAAGAATTATATAAAAACAATTTTACTCTTGATAATATAGATTTTATAAGGACATTTTGGATGAAATCAAATGACTCCATTCTCATATTTATATATACTAGTTTTTTCTTATTTGTTACGTAAGAGGTTACTCGTTGTTAGGTTATAAATTGAATAATATATATGCATGGATGAAAAGAATATTCAATTATAAAAAAAAAATCAATTTAGTTGTAATACTAATCTATAGTTGCATGCTTATATGTTTTTATGGTTAATTAATACAATGTTATACTTAATTGATCTCAACAATTGCCAAAAAAAGTCCAGAAATTTTGGGTTAATTATATCGTCCACTCTTCACTATAACGCTCCAGCAAAAACACCACAACTGCTTGGAATAATTAAATTAATTATAGAATTCAAATTATAATTATATTCATGATTAACTATATCAATTTATTATTTTAACATTAATAATTAAAATAGTATCTTATTAGAATATGATTTTAATTTAATTAATTAATTATGAATAATTTAAATTATAACCATATTCATAATTAATTATATTAATTTATTACTTTAACATTAATAAAATAATTAAATTACTTATTAGAATATAATTGAAATTTAATTATAAATATTTATATAATATTTCTTATTATAATATGATTTAAATTTAATTTATTAATAATTAAAATAATATTTTTATTAACAAATAATTTGAATTTAATTAATTAATTATTATAAATAATTATATATAAATAATGTTATTATCAATAATATAGATTTTATAGGAACATTTTTAAAAAGTGAATATTTTTCCGTTGGTACTTTTATATAAATTATAGATTTTATAAAGATATTTTGGAGAAGTAAATGTTTTCTATTGATACTTTTATATAGATTATAGATAGATAAATATAGGTAGATTATAGATTTGAGAATCTATATCAAGTAATCAAAGATATGTACTTTATTTATCTTTACCTCAACAAGTAATCAAATATATCTGGAGTGATGGAAATAAAACCAATAAGAGGCCAAAGATCATGTAAGGAGAAAAGAGGCCAAAAGTAATCAAAGATAATATTAAGGTTTGTTCTTGGATTAGGGAAATCATTGATAAGACAGTTATTTTACTAAAGTATCCTGAAAAAAATTTTTATTTTAGGATATGGTGGGCAAAAAGGTTGAAAAAAATATAAAAATAAAGAAATGGTAGGTAGAGTAACTTTCAAAAGTAGTTAAAAAATATATTATTTTCATTCCAAAATAACTATTTATTGAGAATATGAGCTTAAAGAAGGGGAGGTATAGTAGTGGTGGTGGTGATGGTGGAGGTAGGGAGTGGTGGTGGTGTTAGGAATCAAGGAAAGAAGAAGATGAAAGGGATTTTTTGTTTTTTTTGTTTTAAGTCACAGAGGATGGTTAAAGTGTGTGTGTGTGTGTTTGTGTGAGAGAGAGAGAGAGGTTCACAGCAGCAAGAAGCTAGCAGACCCAAGTTCGAGGAGCATGGAGTGCAGCACAAAAAGATCTCCCTCCCTTGAGTGTGTGTAATTTTTTCTTCTATGTGTTATGCTTTTTACAAGCAATGACTATACAACTAAAATTTTGACACTTCATATTTTTAATTTTCTTTTATCTTAAATTCTTTTATTGTAGTATTTAAGTGAATTTTTTTTAAAATTATAATATGCAACTAAATACTAATTTTTTGTAATTTAAAAACAAAGGGGTTAGAAGCAAATAGTAGCACATTTTAAAAATTAATAGATACTAAATAGCACTAAGTTTCCAAAATATAATCAATAGTACACTTTCAAAATAAATAAATTTAAGTTCAAAAAAATGCCCCATTTAAAAAATTCAAAAACTATTAATTTCTTGGTCAACTGTTTGACCCCGCCTGACTGCCACTGGATTTCCGTCGGACGTCCGACGGACTGGCAGGTATATAGCTCATACAGAGAAAAATATAATTTTGTCAAGGTTGGGATTCGAACCCATAACTTTTAGAAGTTGCAAAACACATATTTTTACTGCGCCACAAACAAATTATTATATACCATACTCTACCAAACATCTACCTTTCTGCAACTAACTTCGATCGAACTAATGTTGGACCACTGCCAACAGGTCACCAAAATTTCACTGTATGGTAGAATTCGATCAAAATTTTCACCAGAATTCTCGCTGGCCAATTGCCGGAAGTCAATAATATTTTTAAATTTTATTTATTTTTATTTTATTTAAAAGAAATAAAATAAAAGAAGATTAGAAAAGTAAAAACAAAAATAAATATGTTATTTACTATAATTTTTCAAAATTTGTGCTATGTATTAAAACAAACTTCAAAAATATATTATTTACATACATTTCCCTAAAAACAATACCTTGTATAATTCAAAATTATTCAACTATTACTTTTATACTTTAAACGATTTATAATTTCTTAATTAATTAAAAAGTAGAAATTCAAATAATATTTTCTTTTTATTAAATTAAAAAAAATCTCATATGAATTTTATAATTTTTATTCATTTAATAAATTATATGTTTGGGTTAAACCCTTTTTTTCACTTAAAGAAATAAATTATATATCCTCCCCTCTCACATAAATTTCTAGCTAGTGATATTTTATTTACAAAAAAGAAAGACTATAATTTTCAGGTAGAAAATATAGGGAATATATGATAATTACTTTCTTAATTATTATAAAAAAATAAACTTTTTAATTAATTAATGAATAATTTTCCAAGATAAGCAACAAGCAAAGCATACACGGGGCTAAACGGCCGACAAAATTTCCGGAGAATTCTATAACGTACTAACATTTTGATTTTTGACTTACATACTCGAGGACAAAATTAGTTGTTGAATATAATTTAAATGGTCGAATTGTTATTAACAATTTATGAATTAAGGAAATTAATTTTTTTAAATTTTTTTTTTAAAATCGTAAAAATCAATTAAAATTTACTTTACAAAACATTACAAAAGAATAGTTTTTAAAGCAAAAAACCTTAAATATACTTAAAATTATTGCCGAATCAGTATAATATACCAATCCAATATGAAATAAAAAAAAATGAGTGAAAAAAATATTTAGGACAATATATGGAAAAAAAAGCAAAACAACCTCAATAATTAAAAATTTTTAAATTGTGATCAGTTTGGTGTATGAAAACACTTCATATACCATATGTGTAACACGTAAATAACCTAAACACTTCATATACCATATGTGTAACAGTAGATAACCTAATTTCTACATCTCCTTGAACTTAAAGGATTTGTAAATCTCTTTCATTTCTTTCTTTTTAGTTGCATTTCATATGATAGGCATGAAAATGGCTTTTGGTTCACTGAAAAGGTCTTTAAAAGAAAATGGTCAAATTGGCATTTTCAAAAGGGGTTGCAAAGCACATGCTTTTGAAGGTGGGTCACTTTCTCTTCTCATCAAAATACTCATCATTCTTTCCATCTCTGGGTATGACTAATCTTCAACTTAAATCCTTATTTACATTCTAGAAAGTGTTCTTATAGTTTCTTGCTGCATTACTGCAAATAATTCCTAATCCCAAATGGTTAGTCACCTCCCTTCAATATTTCTTTACCCTAGAAATGGGCTTTCCTTGGATATTGAATTGGATGATATGATAATTTTAGAGGGCCAAAGTTAAATAGTATGTTTGAAAGTTTTAGTAGTAGTAAATGGCATAATGTTTTTAATATTGAGTAAATAACACATTACAAATTTTAAATCTAATTATATCATTATTAATAAATAAAAAACAACCTTAAATAATCTAAAACAGAAAAATCATCCAACCCTAAAAGATAGCTGGATCATTCTATTCATCTTTTTCTTTTTCTTAATTACTTACATGAAAAAAATAATGAAATAGCAACAACAACCCGATGGAAACATAGGGACCGCCGCCGCCGTCTCCACCATGCCACCCACCGACGTGAAGTTCGAAAACAGCCGAACCTTAAGCCACCATCGTCAGCCCCACTATATATATACCCCATATGTACTTAGATATACCCATATGTACGCATACATACCTCATATACCCGTATATATCAATACACATCCTCTTTTTTGCCAAACTCTAGCCGTCATTAACAATTCTATCTCCTCCAAAAATTAGTATATATACCCCATATATACGTTATATATACCCATAAATATCATATATATACCAATATATGGTATATATGAACCATATACCATATATATCTTATATATGGCGGCATATAATATGTATAACCCATATACCGATATATAAGGCTCTATTTATTCATCTCTAAAAATCCTAGCCGCTTCCCCTCCAAAGATCACCATCTGCTATATCCATATATCCCTATATATACTGGTATATAATATATATGACTCATTTACTGGTATACACGGCTCCACTTATTCATGTCCAAAAACCCTAGTTGCCTCCCCACTAAAGATCACCATCTACCATAAACATACATACCTTATATATACTTGTATATGATATATATGACCCATATACCGGTATACACGGCTCCACTTATTTATCCCCAAAAACCCTAGTCGTTTTCCCTCTAAAGATCACCATCTGCTACAATATTTCTGCATAAACATACCAAAAACATGAAAATCATGACCACTATAACTATAAATGTATTAAGGTCGTCAAATGATTGTAGAGTTGGATTTGGAGTACACGGTTATTATGGTATTTTGTTGCAAGTGATTTGCTCTCTATAAAACACTCATTATTGTTATTCTAAAATATGTAAGTAGGATGGGTTGATGTGATATATCATATGTAGGATGTGTTTAGCAAAACTAGTTATTTGAGTAATATTTATATGTTTTATCAGAAATGGGCATAACTCAACCTGAAAACCCCGAGTTGACAAATAAGAATTACCTAGTCTTATATCCGATTGGATCTCCTTACTCCTATCCGATGTGGGATTTCATGCTGAAATTACTCAAGGTGTGCCATTACGGGCGAAGGCCACTAAGAGACCCATTACAGACGGATGGCCAACATTGGATGAGCAAGGCAGGCACTGATACCAGTTATAATATTCGACTAGAACTCTTTACTCCTATCCAATGTAGCATTATACTGTGTTTGACTAATTATTAATTTTTTAATAGTTATTTAAAAAATACTAAAAATTAAACGAGTTATATGTTTATTTGAAACTATTTGGCCGAGCACTATAAACAATAAATTTTAGCATTTTCACTTGTTATAATTCTAAAAATTACTTAAAACTGTTATCGAACTCATAATAGGCAGTTAGGCAATCAATTGTTATATTTTTTGTGGTCTAGGTCTTCACATTAGTTTTTCTTTTTTTTAATTCAAACATTAATATGAAATGTCAGAAAATTTTAGTTCTCCCTTGTAATTAACCTCTAAACAAAATATTATTATTATTATTATTATTATTATTATTATTATTATTATTTTGGGAGCCCGACTTGTTTAAGCTAATCCAATCTATTTACTACTTAGACCAACTCTATTAATTGAACAAACTATTATTGAAAAGAGTGATCATAAATGTGAAAATAGTTTTCATAAAGCATAAAATGGATTTGAAAATACTCTTAATAAAATGTCCAGAAACACATATTTGTCGATAATTTTAGTATTTGACCCGCATGATAATTATGGTTAGGAACATACTAATATATAGATTTTGTGGATTTTATTGTTAAAAATTAAAGTTAGGTAAGGTGGTTAGTTAATGAGAAAGGGATACGGAGGTTAAAATAATAAATAAGATTAAATGCCACACCTAAATCAGTTAAGTTAGTTACGAGACAAAGCTGCCTGTCCTAAACTAGATTTTCATGCTCTGTGTGCCTATAATTTGGGGCAACTATGCTTACCATAACCTTAGATATCATAATAGACCTACCATTTCTGTATCCCATTCAATTTTGGTGGATCGCACAATTACGTCCAAAACTCTCTAATCCTTCTAATTTCACAATTTAGGTATCCATATTGATTCAAGAATTAGTAAATTACAAAGGCGGAAAATTATACACATATATATATATAAAGAGAGAGACAGAGAAGGGTGGGGGGAGGGGGTTTGTTCTACTCAATAATCAAGTACATTATAAATAAAGAGTATTCAATCTGAAAACTTATTGATATAATCTAGATGTACGACATCTAGACCGTAGAATTTAGTGTCGTGAAAGAGGTTAGTGGAGTTTCAACTTTATCAAACTGAGCTAAAAAAATTTTGCCAATTTGACTTCGGACATTAGGCTTTAGCTCATTCATACAAAATTTATATAAAAAAAAAATTAATCATGATATAAATTTATAGAGTAAATTTGGCATTTGCCAATGTATAATCTTGTCTGTCGGTGACGAATGTAGTATTAAAAGTGAGAGTAGCTGTATTAAGTGAATGTCTTATAATTATTTATAATTTTGTTTATAAAATATCAATAGAATTAAAAAAAAAAAAAAAAAGAAGGTTGGAGGTATATTTATCTAAAAAGAAAAATTGAGAGAATTTTGTCCTTCTTTTCTAAATGCACCAAAAGTGAATATATATATTCCATAAAGTAAGTAACTATTTACGATAATATAAGCTGCAGTGACATATTACATCAATTATTTTTGTTTTGTATACCCTTTTGTGACTGAGACGCGGCAAGACAAATAACATCTGAAATTCTTTTGACCATAGGAATTAAAACCTTAATTTTGTGCGCATATATAGCAAGTGATGATTTGTAATCATATTGAGAGAATGGTATAACCAATAGCTAAAGAAACTTAAACAATACAAAAGGAAGAGTTGATCGAATCCTCATCCAATGTTCGGCTAAGGATCGACTACGCAAAGTTGGCGTCGTCTTTCTCATTCAGAATCCTTTACCAGCCACATCTTTCTTATTTTCATAAAAGAAAATGATTCGGTATCTATCTGTATAGAAATATACTTATGAGCAACTTTTCTATCTTAGACCCTATAGGTATAAAGTATAAGTTGTTTGTTCTGCAGTAATCAAAACGCTAAAAAGCTATTTTTAAATCTTACTTTAAATGTATTTAATTTTGCCGAACACACTCTCAATATATAGAGGTAATTGCATTGTTGATATTTTTCATCTAATATTAAATTTCTGGGCAAGGTAATTTTCAAGGTTGGTAGCTCTCCTCTTAAGTGCAGCCCTTGAAAATAAAAAATTATAGTTGAAATTCTTTTTGTAAAAAACAAACAAGTATATTATTAAAAATTTACTATATACTGCCGGTTAGGATATGGTTTATTGATCATCCTATTTTTTACGAAAATTATAAAATGTGTACATTTTAAATTCACTTGAATTTGATTCATGTCCATCGCATTAATTTGGTGCTAATAAGAGAACTGCTACTATTGTTCTGTAAACTACTAAGTAATACAGTGGTTATGTGTGTGTATTTAATTTTCAACTAAGTAAAATTCTAAGCCTAACACAATCTCCAAAAAAAGAAAAGACAAGAAAATCTATCCAGAAAGCACCAACACAACCCAAGTTGTTGATAATGCAAAATTCACATGGGAAATTGTTTCTTGGATCGTACGCATCGTTTTGTAGTGTTGTGGTCTGCTTATTGCCATCATATCACAATTTAAAAAGCTGCTACAATATCTCCAAAGTCCTGTAATGGCACCTCCATTATCAGATTTTCCTTACACCAAATCTAATAATTTTAATGAATTATGTGCAATACACACAGATTATGGATACCCAATAATTTTCTTTATATATATATTTCTTTCTTATTTCATGTGGAGCAATTAATGACGACAAAAGAAAATAAGCTACTAAATAGGGCTGCAAACGAGTCAAGCTGAACACTGACCTGCTCGATCTCGGCTAGTTCTCAGCTCATTTGCTTATTGATCCAAGCTCAAGCCGAGCTTTTATCGAGCAAACATCGAGTGGCTCGTGAAAAGTTCGGCTCGTTTGCAGGTATTAGTTAATTATTTTTTCCTTTTTTTTGAAAAATCTATAGTTGTCTCATTTATAAACAGAATTTGTATTATTTGTCACGTTGGAATAAAATTATAAAAGTATGCATTAAATAAAAGACAAAATTAGATGTGGATTGTTTTTCATGCTAAGGAAAAACCAGCCTTAATTTAACTAATTCAACTTCCTTATTATCAACGGACATTATGGACTTTTTAACTAAAAAAATTGTCATAAATAGAAATTTCAACATTTAACAAGAATTAAAGTAGTTTAATTTTATGGTTTAGAAAAATCCAACGCAGGATTTCAAAACCATACATAATTGGCTATTATTGCAAACACGAAATTTGATTTGAGTATATATATTATCCCACTTATGTAACACTCATAGATAGAGACTGGTTGAAAGCAGTGGATTAACCAATTAAAAACAAGAAATATATTGTGGCTATAGGAAATGTAATGGGTGAGCCACAATTTAATTTCAAAACAAAGGATAATTTATTTTTTTTATGCTTATTATATATATACAAAACTTATTACGTCAAGTAACCAATATATGAAATTTTGCATGGAGTGGCCACTTTTTGTCCATTTTCCTAATACAAAAACAATAAACAACAAATTGGTGGGCAAACAATATATGAAGAAAATGTCATTTGTTATAAAAATATTGAGTAAAATATTACTTTTTAGTTACTGTAAATTTGTATATTTATTGTTTATATATAAATAAATATGTATATTTACTAATATCGTAAATAGAATATATGTGGAAATATGTGTATTTACTTATATCATGTTGATAAATACAAAATAGAAATGATATCTACCCAATATTTCAAACTTGTTGACATTTTATTATAATAAAGTTACAAAAAATAACATTTATTAAGTTGATCATTTTCCTTTTTCATTATATATAAGTAGTTAATGGGGAAGGGGTTGGTGCAGGTGGCGAAAGACAACGGCAACAAAGCTGAAGACCCAGGTTTGAAGCTCTTGGAGTGCATATTTTCATCAAAACTACAATTCAATAATCTAAAGGCAAGCGGTTAAACTTTTATAGCACACTATTTAAACAGATAAAAATTAACTTTAAAACTATTTAATTGCAACCTACAGTTTAGATCAATTTTTTGCTCCCTCTAATTATTATTTATCTACCTTGGATCAAATCATACAATCCAATGTGTGCAGGACGTTAGCATAAGAACAACAATGTGGGTGGACTATTAAAATAGATAACCGCTAATTTAAAATATGACCACTTATATACTAAGCCAATATTAACTAAATAAATAGAATATTTATGTTTCCTCACTAAAAAAGAAATGACAAAAAATAATTACACTGATTGGTTTGT
>CATIWJ010086800.1:0-14108 GCA_949640765.1 Croton laevigatus | reverse complement strand
CCACCACCACCACCACCACCTATCTTTATGGCAAAGTGTCAAGTTTAGCATACTACCAACATTGGATTCCCCACAGCTCATACCACATACAGACAGACAGTATGATTGGAATGGCCTACCATACTTCAACACCATCTGATTAATACTCCCAACCCACTCCCACTACAAAAAAATTAAAAGTCATCCTTCCCCTAATTAATGGAGGATAGGATATTATACTCCCATGCAATGCCATTTTCATCCCCATTTTCTTTTTCCCCTCTGCACTTGGGATCCACCTTTTCCATCATTTCAGGTGAAGTAACAATCATGTTCAAAAGAAAAAAAAAGTTGGGAATGCGAGAATGTAAAATAAGTACAACTCCCACACAATTTCTCAGAAATAGATGATGGAGTCTTTCCAATGTTTGAAAATGAAAACCAATCAAAATTAGAGAACTAGATAGAAGCTACAACAAAATAGATCGAAAGGAAGGACAGAGAAAGAAAAATTAAAAGAAAAAGGGAAAAAAAAAAAAAACTGCTATACACGGAGGCTAACCCAAAATATACATGTAAAACTAAATTCCCCACTTTGTCAATTTTCCAGATGCTCCTATTTCAAACTCTTTCGTCCCTCAACTAATTTCTTCAGCACAATAACGCGCTGAAAATAAAAAATGAAAAAATGGGTACCACAAACTCCAACCCACCACCTCGATTGCCTGCAGTATTGGGTAACATAAATAAAAAATGTGTTGAAAATAAATAATGTGTTTCGAGCATTTGTAGGCTTCTTTTATGGTTTAGATAGATAATACATACCAGGATTTTTTAAAGTCTCCGATGCTGGCAAGGCAGGCAATGACATTTCTGCATGATTAAGCAGTAACCAGTTAGACATGAACATTAAATGAATTGCACATAGATCGTACAATCTCTCTGCAAATCATCTTTCAGCACCAAAACTTCTTGATCAATTACCTGGAGCACAAAGAGACAAAGAAGACATGGAGGATGACAATGGCCATGGGGCTGCTATGTTGTCAGTCAAATCACATGTAAAGCTGAACCCAGTTGAATTGTCAAATACAACATCTGCAGGATAGCTTCGAAGCAGACACCCTGTGAAACAAGTGAAGTTTATCAAAAATATTTTCCGAGTGCTAACAACTTCTTCAGTCTCTTCACAAAGATTTAACAAGAATTTTTTCTTCCCTTTCCCTAATGCAATAAAATCAAAAGTACTATTTTCAAACTCCCCAAAGCGAGAAAACAACAAACAAAACCCTGTATGGATTGGTGTGTGCTTGATTTTCAAGTCATCGTAAGTCATTTGCTCAGGCAACAAACCAAATGTTCAAGCACACACTCTAATCACCAAGCTTGCTTATATTTCAACCATAGGAAACCAACTTATATATATTTAAAGACATTCAGCATAAAGCTAGAGAATGAAAAGGAGTTTAAAGCAACAAAAATTATCTGTTTGGAACTCTAATCACCAAGCTTGCTTATATTTCAAGCAAACCTAATAAAAATTTTGATGAAGCACGAAGAAAGAGGAAACAAAAGCAAACCTTGTTGTCCATATGCTGCTCCAGCATCCACGCACATGAACCACAAATCAATTTGACAAAATCAGACAAAATATTGGAAACGTAAAAAAAAAATTACCAGAACTAAACCAGGCAAGGAAATAACCTTGTATGCTAAAATCTTTCAAGTCAATGTCACAAAGCTCATATACATTTGTCATCACCCCAGCTTTCCTTAGCATGGACCCGAAAACTGTTGCACAGATTATAGCTTGCTTGTTTGTAATTAGCATTTGCTTTTGTATTTTAGCTATATAATTATTCACTGAGCTACAGCAGGAAGGGCTAGGAGCAGCTACATTGCGACATGCTTTGATCACATCTGAGGGTTCTGTGAAATTCAAAGGGCAAACTGCACAAAAATATTCACTTCAGAAAAGAGCGATAACCACAAAACATCAGTAAGAAATTATAATACCCAGCAAATTTTAAAGCACAAAGAAATTATAATACCCCGCAAATTTTAAAACATGGAAACAAAAAGATTCAAATTTTCAGCTTGAGGATGGCAACTGACATGTTTAATAGCCGTCAAGTACATGTCAACAAAAGGAATATAAGTATAATAACAATCTCTCCAACTTGGACAGCACAAATCAAACATTCCACACTTAACAAGCTGGAGTCTATCTCTCATTTTTCCAGGAAGGACAAGAACTATAAATAGAAATAAAGAACGCAGATCATGAAAAATGATATCATCATTCTAAGAGACTTAATTATTAGAGCCACTATATAGCTAGGCAATGCAAAATATAGGCAAAGTCAGCTACAAGAACTTAACAGATTAACAAGAAATTCAGAGACATGGACATTATAATACATTTACAGAGATTGGCCAGAAAAAGGGGCAAAAGTTCCAAAACATACAATAATTTGATTATACATCATACCCTTGTTAACTTTGCAGGCAGATAGTATTCGGAATGCGGCATTTGCAGCATCTGCTGAGAGTTTCTTGGAAAGATACGAATATACCACACCTTTACAATCACTAATAGTATCAATATGATTGGACTTGCTCAATAAATCTTTGTTCGCCTGGATGGTTAACTGTGTTCCGGAAATCTGAAGAACAGCTTCCATAACAGCAGATTGGCAAATTGGTCTGCAGCACTCTTTGAGAGTATCGATGGCACTACATGCCTCCAGCAACTTGCTTGTATTAACAATTTTCTCAAAGCTATTAACATCTTTTACTGGACACGACCCACCAGTAAGATTTGCTGATTTAACAGAACAGAGTGTAGGTATCGTACTATTGGCCCCTCTGCTGGACAAGATGCTAATGATATCTGAAAAACAATAATTAGCAACTGCATTTTCCAAAACCAACTCATCAGAGTTGATGCTGTAATATCCCTGGAAAATATGCAGTAAACTGCCAAGCTGTGGACAACATATTACATTTCCTACAAGTGATGCTAAAGGTAGGGAACAATCAGATGCTGTTTTATCCAAGAGATCTGATATAGCAGAGAAATTTACAGGACATTTCCCAGTTAAATTTGGGTTATATGTGGTGGGAAAAGTTGGGTACATAGGTGGCAGAGATTCATTAGGATAAGGGTAATGCGGGAAGACGGCAGGTGATATTTCTATGGGATCAAAAAGCCCGGCAATAGGTGGGGTAGCAAGCTCAGGTGTAGAGGAAACGCGATTAGGTTCAAGTGAAGTCTGTGTTGCCATAACATCTTGGAAAAAGGATAGCCAAAAACTGAATAGCAAGAACTGCTGGCACCGTGAGCCTGCCAAAGGTAAGTCATGATCAGGCAAAAATAAAATTGGTCATTTTCTATAGTAAAAATAGAGTAAACAAAAAATAATAGAAGAGAGCAAGAACACAAACAAGTGAGGGAGACTGCCAATGAGAATACTCAGCTTCCATTAGAGAATTCAAGTAGCTCACCTTTGATTTGAGCAACCGTCCAAACAGAGCCCATAGTTCCACTAGCCCTTTGGCACCATTGAGTTTTACAGAACAAAGCCCTACAGCCCCAAACTATACACCAGTATATTGCTCATAGCACTGCCACAATCCTGAATACCTATAAAAAGTTGCCATATTAGGACAAATGTTAATGACATAAATTGCCAAAATATTTGCTGAAGGTCTCAGCTGAGAATATGAAGCTACTTAGATTCCCTATTTTAAATATCCAGATTACCTTAGGATATCACAAACTATCAGACTTTACCAAAACTTTATATCTGAAGTTTACAACAATTTATACACACATGGTAAGCCAAGCTGTATAATCAAAGGACACAGCCTTAAATGCCAACTACTTCACCTATCCAAATTCAACTTTTGATTTGAGAGTTGAGACAAAAAGAATATATTTTTCGGCATTTATTGAAACTGCTATCTGCACTAAGCTCTATGAGCATCAAAGAATTTACTTGACATCTTATTCTCAAGGACCAAGGAAAACCAAGGGATAGCTAGGCATCATTGATGCAAATTGCTTCACTTCAATATCACAGAACGCAAATATTTTTCAGGTGGTCAGTAAGTGTTTATTTTTACAATAAAACTACCTAAATTATCATACAATCAGACTTCATTTCACTTGTTCATTTAGTATACAAGATACTATGTTCTCCACCATATCAGATGTGAACAGGAAAATCTCCAATCAATCTTAGAAAAAGCATAACATAAATGGGTAAGAAATAGATATGTTTTTTTTTTTTTAAATTTCAGAACAGAAAAATACTAGACTCTTCTGGTTAAAAGGAACTTGATCTCCTAAATTCAGCTTAATCGTTCAATGGCACTCCACAAAGTTGAAGTGCAGCTCCAATAGCAACAGGAGAAGGGAAGATCTGATATAACATTTGTCTTTATTTCCCCAGTTACCAACCAAGGGATTAAAAAAGGTCATCTTTTCCTAAATAATTTAGCAGAAGGAAAACTCCAAGTGTAAAAAGAAATTACCAGAAAAAAAAAATTAGGAACCAATTGTCTCAAAACAAAGTTTTTTCTCACATTTTCTCAGCTACCAAACAAAGGATAAAATTTTCTTTAGAAACAGAAAAGCAAGCACACAAAAGCCAAGCAAGACAAGTAATCCAATAAAGCCCAATCAAGCCTGAGCTTCCACACTGTTATAAACTAGAATCAAATAACCTAACTACAACATATTCGTTTCATTTCCTTGCATTTTCTGAGCTACTAAACAAGCAAAGAAAGAAAAAGAAAGTACCTGAAGATGTTGAACCCATGTAAGATTTTAACCTGAAATCAAGCGTGTTGAAAGGGTATGGAGATCGAAAAAGAATAACAAGAATCACAGCATTCGATGAAAATGGATCGATTTGGGTAAAAATGTGTAGAAACTAGAAAGAAGAAAACCCTAAATCAGAGCCTTTTAGCTGAGTCAGTAGAAACTAGAAAAGTCTTTTGTATGATTGTAACTTGGTTGGTTTGGTGGATAAAGTAGCCTTTACTTTGCTTTCTCTTTTCAGACTCCCGACCCGACTTGACCCGCTTCCGTCTCTTTCTCTGCTCCGGATTTTCACATCCCTCTTTAATTCTGTAAATTATAAAAAAAGCCCCTTATACTTTTGACCCTTTTCTGTTTTAGCCTATATATATATTTTTTAACCATAGATATTTCAAAAGGGAGATTGGAAAAAGGGGATAAGGTGAGGAAATGAGGATCGAAGCCAAACTATGACTCTGAAAGAAGGGCACCTTAGTTACCTCGACCATCTTTGGCCTTTAATCCAAGGGCTTTTATAGGCTTGTCGATCGAGAAGTTCGAGAATTTGGTTGTTTTTCGGACTCGGATGGTAGATTATTTATATTAGATCCCGAAATCAATTTTAGATAGTGGCAATTCACAAAAATCTACTATATATTATAAATTTCATATGACTATAAATTCAATGGTCTCAATTATTTCATATTTAATTTACAGAACAGAGTCAAATTCTGTAAACTATGAACTACTAAAAATGATTTCGGAACTGAGTATAAACAATCAACTGTTCAAGTAAAAAAAACAAAAAAACAAAGAGGCGAGAGCCTCTCGATCGAGAAGAAAAGTTTTTCCCTTAATCCAATTATTGTTGGTCATATTGGTCGATACTCTTTTTGCATAAATACGTATAACATTGAACTTAATTTTTTATAATGTTTGTTAATTCATAAATATTATGAAGATTTAAGTATTAGAGAAAGTTAGTAAATAGTTCTTTTGGAAATTTGTAGTTAAGTAAATGGGGGTTTAACGAATTCGTACAATATTTTTTTCCATTTTTCAAAAATGACTAGATAAGAGATTTCAAAAGCTAAAAAGGCCTCTATTGAAAAAAGTAGCCACATGAGGATACTAATTAAAAATAATTTAAAAATAAATAAAAAAATTGCATAAAACCAACGAGTTCCTCAGCATCAATTTGCAAAATACCAGAACGAACATCCAACAAAGGAGAGAAGCTCATCGCTGCCCTCTACCATATTGCATCCACCATTCATGTCCGTTGTACTGCAGCCGTGATACACCTCAACAACAGTGTGATCAATGTAAAAAGATCAGTAAATTCCAAAGAAGCCGATCGAAAACCACAAAGAAACCCTTCTAAACTAAAGATCTACCGATCGAAATAAATCTCTGACAAAAAGCAGAAGAGATTCCGATGTGAATCTTGATGGAGCTCGACAAAAACTCACCAAAAAAATGATGAAATCACTATTACCACCATCAAATATGAAAATTATGAAGTAGAATGTTAATAAAAGCGATTAACCAATGATGAAACAGCCTGAAGGGAGTAAAAGAGTGTTTCATTATTAAATTCAAAGAGGCTTGTTAAATGGCCTTTACAAAATAACAGAAAGCAAGAAAATAGTTCACATACTACTGTTACGTGATTACTGCAGTAACAAGTCCCTAAGGACTAGGACTTATTAAAACAAACTAAACTAAGACTCCTAACTTCTAGTAACAACCAAAAAACCTCTTCATTCCCTCCTTTAAACTAGTTGCAATATGCAATTATTTGAATTCAGTGATATCAGACATTCCCATCTTCTCCCTAAGGTTCTAAAAAGCTTCAAGTTTTAAGGCTTTAGTCATCAAGTCTGTAACCTGCTCTTGAGTTCCGCAGTGCACCAATTAGACTTCTCCGTCTTGTGTAAGATCTCTTAAAAAATGAAAACGCACTTTGATATGCTTGCTCCTCCAATGCATTACTGGATTTTTTGAAAGTTTAATTGTTGAACTATTATCACACATGATAATAGTACTGCCCTCTTGAACATGACTTAAATTTTTCAAAACCCTTTTCATCCACACAGCTTGACACACACTAGCAGTCGTAGCAACAAACTCTGCCTCTATAGTTGAGAGAGTAACAATCAGTTATTTTTTAGACATCCATGACACTGCACCCAAATTTAACAAAAACATATACCCAGATGTGCTCTTTGCATCTTCTTCATCTCCTGCATAATATGAATCTGTGAAAGCAAGCAAATCTTATTCCTCTCCCTTTTTGTAAAAAATCCCATAGCTAATGAATCCCTTTTAATAATTCAGTATTCATTTGGCAGCTTGTAGATGCAATTCAATGGGTTTTGACATATACCTGCTAATCAGACTCACACTAAACATGATGTCAGGTCTTGTAGCTGTAAGATACATTAAACTCTCAATAATTTGCTTCAAATAAGTGTCATCCACAGCTGCTCCATCAACATCTCTGCGAATCTTAAAACCTGGAACAATTGGAATGCTCACATGTTTGCTCTCAGACATTGAAAATTTCTTCAATACATCGGTGGCATATTTCCTTTGACACATAAAAATCCTTTCTGGTTTCTATAAAACTTCAATGCCGAGAAAGAATCGCATTTTTCCTAGATCAGTCATGTCGAAAGCTTGCATCATGGACTTTTTGAACTAATCAAATCGTCAACATAAATGCAAACAATCAATATGTTACATGCACTGTTTCTTTTGATGGACAAAGTTTGTTCATTTGGACATTTTTGATAACCTTGACTCACAAAATGGGACTTTATTTCGTTGAACCATACTTTAGGTGATTGCCTTAAACCATACAAGGCTTTTTGTCCTCTTTCCCTTTCTTTACATACCCTTTTAGTTGCTCAATGTACACGTCCTCACTCAATTCTCCGTGAAGAAACGCAAATTTGACATCTAATCGAAATATATTCCTCCATTTACATAAAAGCGCTAGAAATTCGATGAAAATTAGTCAAAAACGATGAAGTTTCATCCCCTAAAGAGTTGTTAGAAAGTCGATGTTACCGGATTTTTCGCTGAAATTATCACCATAAACCCAGGGATGCTAGAAGCTGATATTAAACATGTTGGATACCCTTTGTATACTTGTAGCAAAAATTGGTTTTGTTTTTCCTTATTATTTTCAATTTTGTTACCAATAGGCTCTAAAGAGCCATTTTTTCTATTGTTTTCATGTTTTTTAACTTTTGAATATTGTTTTAATACTGGTAATTTTTCTTGTATGTATCCCTTATATATATATATAGACACACATACTCAATTTCAATTCTTACATACAAAAATACAATAAACTTCTGTCCTTATATACATTCAAATTCTATAGAAATATACACTTAACACTTAAATTATATACTTATATACACAAAAATTCTATTCTTAAATATATATACACTCAAAGTCTATATATATTTATATACAAATTTGTATATACATAGATTTATATACAAAACAAGCTATCTCAAATTTAATTTTACCAGCAGCTCTCTAATGAAGAAATTGCAAGAAAATGTGAAGTTCTGCAAATTGGAAAACTAACAATGCCAGTTGGAATTTGGCCTCTCAGCATACTATGAGCCACATTTTGCTGCTCAATACTGTCCAAACCTCCAAAAGAATCCAGCAAGGCACCCATCTATTGATTATAGCTCACGTAAAAAACAGTTAAATTCTTAAGCAAACCAATCCCCGGCGACAAACATGATTTCAAGTTATTATTCATGAGAGTAGTTTCATTAAGATTAGTCACATTCCCCAAACTCGAAGGAACACAACCATGGAATCTGTTATTTGCCACCAAAATGATAATTGAAACCGAATAATTACCAAAATTTTTGGAATATCAAAGACAAACCTGTTATGATGGATAAAGATTGCATGCAAGTCTTTATTGAACAATTCTCTAGGTAATATTCCAACCGAATCTTAATATTGTACAAAATGTTGAGAATAATAAATTTTTTTCCCACTTTTTTTTTTTACTAGACATATACTCCATAATTTGAACAAATATTAATTAAATATTTTTGTCCTTTCGTACAATTAATGAGATTGAAAAATATAAATAATAAAATAACATACTCAAATATTTCATATTTTACTTTTATTTAAATAAATAAATTATTATTTTTAAAAATATATGTAAATGTTTTTTTTTTCTAAATCAGAGAATAATATTATCATCTCGAATAATAATGATTCCAAATATGTCGATCTAAATATGAAACTATAGAGATCAAACGTCCTAGCAAGAGAGTTGACACCCAGGCGGACTCAACATCTCAAATTTGATATGGCAGAAAAGACTAAAAGTGAAGCCTGTTAATCTTTTTTTTTTAATTTTTACTTGAAAATTTTAAAAATTTCTTTATTATTTGTAAGACAAGTGACCCATGCCCATACTGTACGTCCATCTCTGGACACCCCTATTCTCTGAATGGGTAAAATTGACCAAGAGTTAACTCCTCCACAATTTCATGACCACCATTGCCATCATCGTAACCAGAAATTACTAAAAAGAAAAACAATTTTCATCATCCTCAAACAAAATGATATAGCCAAGAAAAGCTCGCATCCGCAAAAATCGAGCCATCAATGAACGGCGACTAGCTAAAAAAAGGTACTTTTGCGGCTACTGTCTGGAAAGTTAGCAACAAACGTGAACTAGTAGCATGAGGAACACCAACAGGCAACAGCTCCTCGAAGTCCAAAGTAGAATGAATTAGCTAGAACATGGATTTGTTATGGCGTTACCTATTTATCATTGCAAAGTTTCTCATTCTTGGATTCGAGTGAAAGTAATTGTATTTCTGAATTTTTACAGCTATATGATTCTGATGGTATGGTTAATGATTAATTCCGACCATTTTTAGATTATTCCAGAATGATAAAATAGTTAACAATGCCAAAATGTCACTAAAATTTTAGTGAGTATGTAAAAATATAATGGTCAAATAATAAATATAACTAAAATTTAGTTGCTAAATAATGAATTTTCCAATGGAGGGAGTAATAATTAATGACAACAAAAATAAAATATTTCAATTTATAAACATTAATACTATAATAATTTAAATGTTAATAAAAATATCTCAACTTAAATAATTTTAAAATAAATATCAATTATATATATATAAATAAAATTTAAATATGTAATCAATACTTAAAAAATTGAGAGCGTGTAGCCAATCCAATCTTAAAAAAAAACTTCAGAAGATGAGACACGTGTTAACCTCCGAGCTAATCGTTTCACTGATAACTCTCACATTTCTCAAAAAATGCTTGCAGCGTACGCGCCACCCTCCGTCATAAAACCGCTCATCATTATCACCTCCTCCTCGCTCTTATCTTCTCATCGTGCAGCTTCGCCACTTCCGGTCTCCAAATTCGTCCACTTCCACTATCGCTGGACCTCACTCCGTGCATTAGCGACAATGGCTAAATCAAACGACACAACCTTCAATTCCCCGCCGGAGCACGTCGCCGGAACTTGGTATTCAGTTCCGGACCTAAGGCTTCGTGACCATCGCTTCTCTGTCCCTCTCGATTATTCCGCTGATCGTAATAGCTCTAAGATCTGCGTTTTCGCTCGAGAAGTCGTCGCTGGTAATATATCAATTCACTCAAAAGGATTATTGCCCGGATTCTTACTTCTTGATTGACTTTGTTTGATATTGTTTTGTCACTTGAAACTTGAAGCTTTTTTAGGTATCCGTTTAGTCAAGTGATAAAGTCTACTAAGCCATACGCTTTTTTTTAGACTAGATTAAGACATCACCACTTGCAATTTTTCTGATGCTTTTTTTGAAAGTAATTTCTGATCAACTTGCATATGGTGCAAATTTTGACTACTGTTTGTAGAATTTGGAAAGAGAACTTATCAAGATTAGCAGAATGTGGGACATAGCTGTAATTCCTCAAATTGATCTGCTAATTGGTGTTGGTGATTATAAACTGTTTTCTAAATGTCTCACGCCTCTTATGTTTGTTCAATGTTTTTATCAAATTGCTGCTAATAATATTCCTATTATTGCATTCACAAGAATGAATGTGCCTAAGATGGTTGCACGATCACAATGAGTAGCATTGCTTGATTGGGGCTTGAAAAAGTTTCTAGCTAGAGATGATATCAATTGAATTTACTAGTGGCAAGTTTTGTGCGTGTGTGTTTCATTTTGTGGTCTAAACCCTAAAGAGCAGAAATCTACCTGTTAACTACAGAAGCAGTTGTGTATCATTTCTTGAATTGTTCGTTAGATTGGATTATGGCTGCACGAATTTGAAGCTGGTCTATAACTTTAGTCTTCCCAAAAGAAAAAGGAAAACAAAAAAGAATTCTGTACTGCTTATTTTATTACACTTTAGTGCTGATCCAAAATGTATGTTCCAGTTGGGAAAGAAGAACAACCACTGCCATACTTATTATATCTACAAGGTGGACCTGGCTTTGAGTGCCCACGTCCTACTGAAGCTAGTGGATGGATACATAAAGCATGTGAAGAATTCCGTCTTATTCTCATGGATCAGGCATGGCTTTTGGATGCTTGTCTCATATAGATTTCTACTGCAAGGGAGTTCCTGTATTCATAATATTTCTCCCCTAATATATTTTTCTTGCAGCGAGGAACAGGCTTATCAACTCCTTTGACTGCGTCTTCTATGTTGCAACTGGATTCTCCAGAGAGATTGGCTGGATACTTGAAATACTTTCGAGCTGACAGTATAGTCAATGATGCTGAGTTTATCCGAGTTCGACTTGTTCCTGAAGCAGGACCTTGGACAGTTTTGGGTCAGGTATTAAAGTTGCCAAATTTCTTGGTTTCACTTTCCTTTTCAGAGTTATTCTTTTGTAATGGTGATATTCTTATGATATGATACCTTTGATCTTATTGATTCTTGCTGCTTTCTTCCTTTTATTCTCATCATTGACCCAATTCATGCCCATTTGTACTGGTTAATTATTGATAGTGTTCTCTGTCTATGAACTTCTCAGAGCTTTGGCGGCTTTTGTGCTGTAACCTATTTGAGTTTTGCCCCAAAAGGACTGAAACAAGTTCTTCTAACCGGAGGAATCCCACCAATAAGCAATGGATGTACTGCAGATATAAACTATAGGGCATGTTCTGAACGGGTTATTCACCAGAATCAGAAGTATTATGAGAGGTTTCCTCAGGATGCCGGAATTGTTCGTGATGTCGTGAACTATTTGGCAGAATCTGAAGGAGGCGGGGTGAGGATCTTCCACATTCTGTGATATTTTTGCCTAATGTCTTTTACTGAACCTACTTTTCGTAGGTGCTTCTTCCATCTGGAGGAATCTTAACTCCAAGGGGACTGCAAACTCTTGGTCTTTCTGGTTTAGGATCCAGTACAGGTTTTGAACGACTTCACTACATGTAAGACATTAGGCAAAAATTCTCATCCACTCTTCTTATTTTATTTATTTATTTCTTCTTCTTCTAACCTATAGGTTTGAGAGGGTTTGGGATCCCATCATAGTTCCAGGGTCGAAAAAGCAAATCAGCTACTACTTTCTAAAAGCAGTAAGAATTTTTCCGTTCTTTGCTGATCACTGATGCAATGCTTTCCAAATTGAAACTTAAGCCATTTTATTATATGCAGTTTGAGAATTGGTTGGATTTTGATTCAAACCCACTGTACGCTCTCCTGCATGAATCTATATACTGCCAGGTGGGTTTTATAATTATCCTGTAGTAATTACTTTCTGACTGGTGGGCTTTGGTTGTTGTGGAAAAGAATCATCATTAATACATTAAGGATACAATGCTCGTTTGTTGAAATCCAAGCAATTCTAGTGTTGATTTGCAGAGGAAATCCTTTAAACTTATTTATTTAGAATTTTCCTTAAGCCAACTTCATAAGTTTTATTTGATTTTGTTGGTTGGTTTCCTAGGGTGCTTCATCACGCTGGTCAGCACAACGAATTTTGGCTGAAGATAACGGTAAATTTGATGCGGTCAAGGCTGCAAAAGAAGGTCAGCCAGTATATTTTACAGGGGAGGTTCGTAAAGTCTTAACATTGTTTGAGGAAAAATCATGCAAGCAGATCTGTTGGTAGCAACACGGTCAACAGATATTTTTCATTATTGTGAAAACCTTTTGAGTGCATTCTGTTGATTCATAGTCTTGTTCAATCTGCTTCTTCAGTAGTTTTCATGAGACATCTTTCTGAAAGACACCTAATTTATGATTCATCTGTAATATAATTTCATCTATGCATTGGGTGTGTGGCCTATGCATCAAATGTAAAATCTGACGCATAAAAAATGGATGAGAATTTTTTTTTTCCTTAGTGGCTAATTATACTTAATCTCTGTGCTATGATTTTGTTAAATTGACCTTGCTATATCCATTATTTTCTGTTTTGCAGATGGTGTTCCCGTGGATGTTTGATGAAATTCATGCACTGAGGAAGTTTAAAGATGCTGCTAATCTGTTGGCCGAGAAGAACGACTGGTCACCTCTCTATGACATAGCCATGCTGAACAATAACAAGGTCTCCATTTTTTTTATACCCATTTAATCTCCAACTCATTTTTAGGATGCGGTTTTTCTATAAAACAAAAATATGGCTGATAATTTGATAATGCTAACTTTTTACTATTTATCTTTATTGAATTGAAAATTCTAGGAACTAGATGATTATAATCTACTGTCAACTTTTCTTAAGCTCCATGTCTTATGTTCTTTGGCCAGTAGTAGTAATCCCATAAATGGGTGCAGGTGCCTGTTGCAGCTGCTGTCTATCATGAAGATATGTACGTCAACTTCAAGCTGGCAATGGAGACAGCTTCCCAGATTGCAGGTATTAGATTATGGGTAACAAATGAATATATGCATTCTGGTCTGCGAGACGCTGGTGCTCGAGTTCTTGATCATTTATTGGGAATGTTGAACGGAAAGAAGCCTCTGTTCTAATAAGCATTGCTTTTTTTTTTTTTTTGTGTGTGTATAACCCTTTCTTTATATTTATAAGGATCATAGACAATAGTAACATTACTGTCTTTAGATTAGTTTCTGAACGAAGAGTCTTTGTAGTAAAGCTTGAGTTTAGTTTTTGATTTATCCTTGAATTGTACTATCAAATTTAATCGTACATTCAATTATGCTCCATGTAAAATTATCAAATGTTGAAAAGAAAATGTTGGGATATGTTTTTCTGCTTGCTAAAACTTGGCCAGGCCAGTAACATATTTTCTCCTCCGGAAGTATATTCAATTGTGATTTTTAGTCT
>CATIWJ010086793.1:0-14207 GCA_949640765.1 Croton laevigatus | reverse complement strand
CCTTCATGGATGGGATCAGATTAACGAGATTTGCATATCCTTTAATCAATTCCTCAATTTTTTCAGGCGAAATTCCATCTTTGAACTTAGCTATCAACACGTGTTTCACTACTCCCTTCGCTTCCTCCATTTTCGTTATCTTATCTCTTCCTCTCTTTTGACTTTCGAGTTCTGGAGTTCTGCTCTGCGATATCGACCACTTACCTCATTAACACAGATTTATTTTTACTAAATGCTTAAACGACGTCGGTTTAGGTTCTTCTTTCTTGACCACGGATGAAAAAGGGGGTTTTGACATAAAGAACGTCTATAATTATATAATTACGTAAATATTAAAAAAGTCACTTAAAAAATTAGCATACCACGATATTTAATAAATTATTGTTAAATTAACCATTTTTATTCTTAAAATAGCTACTTTTAACATTTTCATACTAAATTTTCCCATAAATAAAATATAAACATAACATCAATATTTTATAAACATAATATTATAATTAATATTTTTAAGATAAGATTAAAAATAATAAAATTAGTGTGTAACTAAAAGTTAGATATCATAAACAAACAATAATAAACAAAAACATAAATATTTTGTAAATATAATATTATAATTTAAATTTTTAAGATATTCAAAATTCAACTAATTGGATTCATTTACCTAAAAAACTGATATCTACATAAAATTTAGAGTGTGTTTAAAAATTACTATCTCTGTTTTTTTTATTTCTTTACATTCATTATTTCACCAATACCAATACAAATCCAATTTTCACCAATACCAATATAGAAATAATAATAAACAATTACTAACCCTTTAAAAAACTTACTTTTTCACCAATACCAATAAAAAAATAATAATAAATAATTACAAAACTTACTATAAATGAAAATGTAAACAACTTTAAAAAACACTCAAAAATAGAAACGTAAACATCTCATGAAAATGGAGGTAGTACATACTAGTAATATAAATAAAATATAAATAAACATAAATAAATTATAAACTATTTATAAAGAAATAATAAACAAACTACAAATAGTTTGTAAACAAAAAAATTGGCAATGGGAAGAAATCGGTGAAGGTGGCCTGATATCAGAGGAAGTGGTGGCTGGTGAGTACCCTTTAATTCTCTTAACATGTGATTCGTTTCCTTCGGGCTCCTCTTTCTAGTAAGTTCCTCTCCTCTCCTATTAATTCAACATCAAGTTCTACTATTTTTTTCATCCATTCCACCATTTCTGCACAAAATTAGCCAAAAGTTATTAATATTTTGTCTCAATCAAACAAAAATTTAACAAAAAAAAAAAAATAAATTTAAAAGCGAAGGAAAAAAAGGAAGATTGAGAAAGAAGATAAGGAAAGACACCTTCATAGCATTCAGCTTTCTCGATGAGCTTGGCAATATAGACGAATTGTTCACGATCGTTAGAAGAAGGTTGAAGGAAAGTCTGTGGCTAGCGGCAGTAGAAAGTTTGTCTGCGTGAGTAGTTTATTTTAGATTGAGAGGGTTATTATTTGTGCGTAGTTATTATAATTGGCCCTTTTGAGGAGAAAAAATAAAAAACTGATATTTTAACTTTTTGATTAAAAAAAGTAGGTTGTTTAACCCCGAAAAAATTGTAAGCAAATCCATCAACTAGGATAGTTGATTTGGGATACTGAAATTATTAATCTAAATCCGTCATTGAGGATAGCTGATTTAATACACCAAATCGGCCAACTTTCATGACAAATTTAATGTTGCATTTTAGAATAATTTTAAGAAAGCTATTTAACTAAAAATATTTGCACCAAATCTATCACGGATTTGGTATTCAATGTTTTAGAAAATGATTTTGCCCTATAAATTTTTTATCTTATAATTTATTAACACTTTACATATCATGGCATGAAATGACAAGTCGTATGTCTATTGATATCTTATTGCATACATAAAAAATATAAATATATTTTTTCAATTCTTGAATATGTTCACAAACTATATGTAAGTCGGATCACGAGCTCATTCGATAAATAGTTTGTGAACATTTAATTAATGCTGTTTATGAAATTGTTCGTGGACTCATAAATAGAATTCATGCTCAGTTTGTTTATTAAACGAGCTTTTCACGCCCTAATTGAGAATAAGAATTTCCTTAACCTCATATAAATTTGTACAAGTACTTTTTAGTTTGAATTTTTTAAAAATACTATAATGTTTTAAACTCGTTGCATAATTTCTCATTAGTAATGTGTCCTCTTTTTCAAATGATGGCAAAGGTCCTAAAGTTTTTGTGATTTTTTTAAATTTTGTTTGAAATCAAATCGGGAATGCTGTTGTGACAAATTTTACTTATCATGGTACATTAGATAAAGTTACAAATTGAGTAAAATTTTGATAAATCACAAAATTGGGGTAAAAAACTATGAAAAGCCATTTTTAGCAACTTTTCAGGAATTGTTGGTAGATAGCTGAAATGTAAGCATTAATTTATATTCAATACATTACCAAACTGGGAAATTTCGGTTTATTTGAATCAAACTTATTGTTCACCAACAAATTACTTAAGCAAATCCAAACGTAATAATGGAGTGGTACCAAATTTAGATAAACAACAACTCAAACAAACAAAACATAATTAGAGATAAACAAAAAGTCGAACACAAAGCAGGTTGCAACAATTTGCCAAATTCAACACGAACAGGATGAGCCATATATTTTAAAACGCCTTATGTACTCTCAAAGCTTACTTCAAATGTATGACTGAAACCTTCTTGCATGTTCAATATGCTCATATTTGTACCCCTATTTCATCATTTATCATAATCTCAGGTTAAGTTTGATATTTGACGTTAAAATGTAAATAAAAAGAGGAAAAATAAAATGTACAAATTCATCATCATTTTCAAAAAGAAACTTGGCCGAATCTAACTTTTTTTTCCTAGAGAAAGGATGATATTCAGAGGATAGTCCATGAAGAAAATCTAACAAATCATGAAAAATCTACACTAGGAGGAAATCTAACAAATAAGAAGAAATAACGTAGCATCATGAGAGACGAATTTATCTCATAAATTGATTGATTCAATATGGATAGAAAAGTTACCCTTAAAAAAATGGATAGAAAAAGGAAAGGATTAATGCAATTTATTTACTAGGTTAACGAGATTTTCCAATCCTTTAATCAATTCCTCAATTTTTTGAGGGGAAGTTTCATCCTTGAACTTAGTTAGCAACACATGTTTCACTACTCCCTTGGCTTCCTCCATCCTTTCTTTTTTGCTCTTCCTCTTCGTTTCTGACCTTCGAGTTCTGAAGTTCTCCTTAATTTTTTATATTTTCACTCGTCCTACGTAAGTCTATCATGTCACATCATCCTGAACTTTGAATTCGTGAATTTTTAATTTGACACTGATTGAACTTTTTATCATACCACTCTCAACTTATAAAATTGCGTTATCAATTCAAATTCTTGGCAGAAATTAAGCAATCTTTACAACCACCAAGATAGGGACTATGTTGGAACTACCCCAATAACTCATTTTCCTCTTACAAATAGACCCACCACGGGGACCTCCACTCTCTAATATTTTTTATTAGAATATAATTTAAATTTAATTAAATAATTAATTATATAACATTACTTATTAGAATATGATTTAAATTTAATTAATTAATAATATTTTTTATCAAATATAATTTAAAATTAATTAATTAATAATTAAAATAGCATTCTATATTAAAATATAATTTAAATTTAATTAATTATAAATAATATTAACACTTGCTTCTAATTAGGATATATTATTAATACTACTGGTATTAGAATTGTTATTAATTAATTAATTTAATTATAATATAATACTAATACTAACTCCTAGTTATGATACATTATTAATACTAATAGTATTATTAATTAAAAATTTAATATTAATAATTATATACGTATAATTAAATTTTAAATTTTTTTTTAAAATAGAATAATTCTCAAAAATAAATTTGAATGCGTATAGATTTATTTTCATTTTAAAAGCTCGTTATTCAATTTTATAAGTTTTCGTCTATGTTTTTTAATTAGAATATAATATTAATACTTGATCCATTCGAATGCATTTTTAATGCTAATAGTATTAGGATTATTATTATTAAATTAATCAATTCGAATTAATTTACTTATAATACAATATTAATACTAACTCTTAATTATAATACATGATTAAAACTAATAATAAAGTAAAATATAATATTAATATTAACTCATAATTAGGATAAATATTTGCTCTTCCAACCACCGGAGCGGCTTAAAATAGTGTCAGAAAATTGACCAAGAACTTGGGTTTGAATTTTCTTTTTCTTTTTCATTTGTTGGCGAAACCAAGGAATGTTCGCTCAAATTGAACGTATGCTGACTCATCATATCAAGATTTTCGATTTAATATACTTATTTGCATACTTTGGTGTTGGAATTAGAAACGGATATTTGAGTGAAAATGTCACGCCTACTCTATTAATTTTTATTGATTTAGAATTAATTACAGTTGACTAGAGTTAAGTGATTATAAGATAATAATAATTAATTGAGAATTAGTGGGTCTTGTGGGTATTTAAGTGAATGTGGACATTTAAAAATTTGTTGTGGACTAGATAAGGACATGTGGCCCAATAAACCAACTATTTGAATATACATCTATTTGAGCATGTGTCAATTAAAATAAAATAATATTAACCCCTAAAAATATCTCCTCCCATCTAGAATTCTCTCCACATCTTTTCCCCTTGTTTCCACCCCCTCTCTCTCCCTATTCTTCACTTTCATTTTCATTTCACCAACTTCATCACTCTCTCCTCTCCTCTTTCCTCTCATTGGCCGGCCACCACTTCTCAAAAACCAAAGGGAAAATTTCTTAGATCTAACATCAAGAACCTAAGGGAAAAGCTAGATCTAAGGTAAGGACAAAATTTCATCTTTATTTATCTTCTTTTTGCCAAGATAATTTCAAGAATGTGGTTAGGGTTTGCAGAGATCTTAGAGATCTCCTTAGATTTCTTATAGATCTAGTTAGATCAAAGGTTAAATGTGCAGATCTAGCCTAGAAATGGAAACCTTAGGTGTGTGGGTTAGGGTTTTGGGTTTTTTACTGAAAGGAAGCTAAAATGTGATATGTTTTAGGAGCTCAAGAAGGAAAGAGGTAGACAAAGGCAAGGGTTTAGCTTGAGCTCAAGGAGGAAGCTTAAAATTGAGGTTTGGTGTTTTAATCCATTTTCTTGTTCATTAAGGTTCGATTTTCCTTGAGATATTTGAAATGTTATGTTGATTGAAATGTGTGTTCTGAAATTTTAGACATGAAAATGATTTACTTTAAAAGTGTTTTCAAATGAGGTTTTAAGAACTTGAATGTGATTCGAAAAGGTATTTTGGGACATGTGAATGTGAGTTTGAAAGGAAATTTTGGTTGAAAAGGGTTTTCAAACGTGCAAACTGTTTTTACAGTGGTCGCGTCCGCGATGAGGGTATCGCACTCGCGACAGGCTTGCTGAGTGGACAATGTCGTTTGCGATGCAGGTATGCGCGGTTGTGACGTAAATTCCAATGGCGACTGGAACTCTTGAAATTTTATCTCGCTCGTGACCTAAACCATCTCGTCCGCGACTAATTCAGAGAAGTTTCATACTTAATGGAAATTATATGTTGCTCACGAACTACGGTGTTGCACTCGAGATAAGGTTGCTGAGGAAGAATTGCACCCGCGACATACCTGACAGAGATACCCTATTTTCAAACTGTTTTTTGAATTTAAATTATGTGAAATTATTTTGATATTCTGAAATAAAGTGTGTTTTATATATTTTAAGTGCATATGAGAATTGATGAGGTGTGAATGATGTATATAAAAATGGGATGTTGCGAAAGAGAATGGTAAACTATGCATTGACAAGCTCAAGTGGCTAGGTTAGAAATTGGGATAAGCATTTGATGCATCAAATGGTATTATCTGCAGATTTATGAGCTGAGAGAGAAGGCTCTGAGAAATGAAATTAGAATCACAATATGAGCCGAGATAGAGAAGGCTCGGATATATAAAATAAGAAATTTTGCCACGGGCCGAAAGAGAGAACGCTTTGTGAAGTGGCATAAGAATATACCTTTATCTTATCCATTGATTCTACTATAGCCACAAGAGCACCTTAATAATACCTTGAGAAATGTATTGAACGATTTCCATATGTTAATTGTTTTATTTCGTTTATTTGACGTTTGAAAATGCATTTTTATAGTATTTCAACTGTTTTATATTTAAATTAAGGTTAAAGCACCCACTGAGCATTGCTTAGTGAGTTTATGTTTTAAACTTATAGGTTAAAGAGAAGTAAGAGTAGAGCTTGTAGCAACAAGAGCGCCGACAAGACACATCAATATAGTTTTGGATATTTATTTTGTATTTTTGCATTTTGTAAAGAAATGGCATGTATAATTAGGATGAATGTTATTTTGTAATATGCCTGTAATAGTGTTAGTATAATCTCCTAGGATTGAATATGTAATATTATATACTATCAGTGGTGGATGCATGCTATATAATTAGGTCAATATGATTGAAGTGTATGCATGATTGCGAGGCGGAGGTTATAAGGCCGTGAATGTGATAGAAGTGTTTGTGTTAATATAAATATAAGTCAACGACTTTTGACCAAGAAATAATTTTGATTAATTAAAGGTTTTAGAAAGAGAAAATAAATTTGTCACTTGGGTTAATTAATGGATTAGACATAGGTTTAACTCAGCCCAAAACCGTTGGTGTAGCATTTCTTCTAGTTCTATTCGTAGAATTAAAAGGGGTGTTACAGAAAAATTACACTTTTAATCCTTGTGTAGAGGAGGAAGACAAGAAAAATTTTATTTTGATCCTTGCATGCACATGTTGTCAACCAATTGAGATGTCTAATCGATCAGAAAATGAAACGATAGGTGTCCAATAGGTCACCTTAAATGTTAGGATGCATTAAAAAATTCAGGCAAAAAATGGGACATAATTATATATTTAGCCATAGTTTAAGTATTTTGCACTCTACTTGTAATGGAAACTCATTTGTTAAATTCAGAGGTCAAAACATATTATTCATCAATTTAGAAGTGCAAGCTAAATAAAAAATTAAATAAAAAATAAAAGTTAAGAGCACATACTAAATAAAAAACAATAGCTACGAATGCATGCTAAAAGTATACTATAATAATCAGTATATTTGTATATGGTCCAGTGTTGTGCTTGGAATGCCAAAATCTCTAAGTTTTGATTATTTGACCAATTGTGATTTACTAATCTTGTTTCAATTGTTGTTTCAACTTACTTGAATCTAGTATGCCCAAGATAAGTCAAAATTCTAGCAAAAGAATTGAAGTTCTGCTATGGCACTGACATAGTGCACGCGATGGAAGCATCGCTCTCGCAAACTAATCTTCATTAGTCTAGAGAGTTTTGCCTCGCTCGCGACCAAAGTGCCCTGCTCACGATAGAAACACAAAAAGGAACCAGGCAATGATGTTGCACACATGACCTGCACGTCACACTCATGAACTAATCTTCATTAGTTCAAAGAGTTTCGCCTTGCTCGCCACCAAAGTGTCCTACTCATGGCAGACTAACAGAATTAGCCGTTTCAAAGTGTAACTACCACGTCACGCATGCGACGTTGCCTTTGTCAGAACCCAATGGCTAGTGCATTTAATGTAAAGGCTGAAGCAACAAGTAGCCATTATAATTCCGTTGAGAAAACTATGTGAGGAGTCGCGCACGCGATATCACAACCAAAAATTAATTTAAGGGCTAAATAGTAATTTATCAAAATTATTATAGTAATAGGTAATTAATCATATAAAATTTTAAGAAATTATTATTTTAAGGTATTTTGATAATTTAGATGTCTAGACGATAATTAGGTCAAAAAGTCGGTCGTTTTAAGTATAATATTGTAATTTCCAACTCCAAAAGCATTTTAGTCATTTTGACATTCGGAGAATTTTAGACTCGGAATTTAATCGTAAAATATCAAAATTTAAAAATCTAGACTTCATGACGATCGTTTTGAGCACAATTTTGCTAGGTTTCGATAATCGGTCAATTTTTACCCACACCGGGTAAAATACGGTAAAACTGTAAATTCAAATTTACGTCTGTAAAATAGTAAAATATCAAACCATTTCAGAAAAATATTATCTAGAAGCCTTGGATACCAAATATTAGGTGAGATTTGTGGGAGATAAAATTAGATAAGTTGGCCCAAAATAATTACAGTTGATTAAATGATATTTTGCACAAATTGTGGTCTAAAAATTATTTAGGCACACTTTTGAAGCCTATAACTTGACCCCTAACCCTTTACTATTCATTAGAGTGCAAATAATTTTGGATAGACACTTAAAATTGAGAGAAAACACAAAATTTCAAGTGGTTACCGTTGCAGCAGGAAAATCTGCCAGCCCCTTACCAGCCGCCCTGTGGTTTTGCCTGTCGCTGCGGGAGAGGGAATGTGATTCGGCGTGCGGGCGAGAGGGTAGCGGGCCGCTCACGCCTGTCTGCCAATTTCCAGTTTGGTCCTTCCAAGTTTCCTTCGTCTTTCAATTGCGTCCTTCCACCCAGATTTATTTAGGTATTGACCCCCAAAACTTATTTTATCTCTTCAATTCCATCCACATTTCTGAGTAAGTTTAAAATTGAGTTTATTTTTGAAATTAAATATTTTTGGGTATTAATAAATTAATTAAAGGTCATGATTAAATTTAATATGGTCAAAATAAATATTAACAACTATTTAATTGGAAAAAAAATTAGTACAGGAATATTTTATGAATTAATGAAAAAAAATTAAATTGGTTGTTAAGATTAAATATTATGGTGACTTAATTAAATTATATGGGCATCAAGATTAAATCTAAAATACTTATAAAATGAGTTTAATTTAGTTATTTGACAAAAATTTATTGACTAATACTTAATGAATATTTATTTGGACACTTGGACAATTTAAAATTAAGGACAACTAAAAAGACCAATTGAAAATAATTATATGGATAAATTTATGGACAAAATTATGGACAATACCTTATGATCTTAATAAATGGACAATGTTAGGATAAAAAACAATCCAAGAACATAAAGAATAAATATTCGATACTTGTGGACACCGAGGTTTGATACTTTAACTTTGAAAAGCTTCTAAATTCTATTTATGCATGGTTTTTAAATATGTTACGTTAAATAATTTGAAGTTATTATTTATTGTTATTTATGATTATTGAAATATAGTCGGAACCATTTATGTGGGTACGATGAAAATAATGATTAAGTATTCATTATTATTTATTTTTATTGCTTTGCTAAATACCTATTAAAATTGTGAGGTTTAATTACTATTATTATTTCAATAATGCTATATATTAAACAACCATTTTAATTGTGGGGTTTTACTACTTTTATTATTTATTTATTATTTCAACATTAAATATTCATTTAATTTGTGAAAATTTATTTATTTAATGTATTATCAAGTCTTTAATTTATTTATTTTTTATATATACCCATATATTTTGTGGGGTATTCATTTTTACTTTAATTTTCATAATTGCTCATTTATTTTAATTTCTTTAAATAATTTAATATTTATACATTTTATTGTTCATTTGTTTTACGACTTCAATTTAATTTACTTATTAATTATTTTAATATTATAAAATTTTATTAAAGTTAATTTTTATTCAAGTTATTTTAAGTACTAAAAACAAATATTTTTGGAAAAACTAAGTACTCATTATTATTTCATTAAAAGATATATTTATTAATAATAGTTATTTTAAAAGTAAATATAAGTATATAAGTATATATATATAAATTGGATTTTAAAAAAATATTTATAAGTTACCACTTAAATAACTTATTAAGTCAAGATATTTATTAGTATTACTAAAAGTAATAGTTTAATTAAGATCAAATATTTTTAAAGGTATTTAACTTTATTTTGGGAAAAATCAAAGTACTTAAAATAACTTCGAAAATAATTTTTATAAATAAGATTTAAAAATAAAGAAAGATTTATGATTTTGAATATATATATATATATATATATATATATGTGTGTGTGTGTGTGTGTGTGTGTGTGTGTGTGTGTGTGTGTGTGTGTTATTGAAAAATATTAATTTAAGATGAAAAAATATTTTTCTTTAAAAATTTGCTATGATTATTAAAATAATTTTTTTTAAAATAAATATGATGATGAAAAATATGATTTCTAAATAAATATTTTATAAATATGTTGATATAAAATATGAGTTTGGAATAAATATAAATATTAAATGTGTTGATATTTGGAATGATTATCTATGTTGAATTCCATGATGGAAATTACTGATTTTGAAAAATCGAAAATTATGAGAACAATGTTTTAAGCTTTATTAGGATTAGTTGAACTGAATAATGTAAGATTGATCGATCATTCCCGGTTTTATGGCCATTGATTTGTTACGACGACAGCCATTGAATTTGATTTGCGGTGACAACCGTTATTTATGCCTTTGGGTGTTTAGCATTCGGGTGATTTATTGAGTTAATGTAAATTTGTCTAAATATCTGGTAAAGCTAAACAAGCGAACCAAGTAATAAGGCAATTTAATTTATTTGATGATTATTTTATGATTTATAATATTTAAAATTATATTTTAAATTTGACGATTTTTTTATTATGTGAATTACAATATTTGAATTATGTTTTAAATTATACATGTGCATTTAAATTATTTATGCTTTTCATTAGTTAAAGTATCCACTGAGCATAATTGCTCAGCAAGTTTGGTTTATTCTGAACTTGTAGGTCTCCGAAAGAAGTATAGAAGTTGGTGCATTGGGGTATCACCAAAACAAGGACGTAGATTGATACATACTGTGAAGTTAAAGTCAGCACAAGTAAAGCTAGAATAAAAGTTAAAGTCAGCACAAGTAAAGCTAGAATAAAAGAAAAAAAATGTACTCATATTTTGTAATAAATTTAGAATATGATATATATACCATGTAATATGTAATGTAGCACAATTTGGTTCGGCTAGAAATAGTCGGATTAAGGGGTGTTACACGCGACACCCATCATGCTCGCGACCTAGGTAGAAAAACATAGCAGACTTCATTTTCAAGGACAATGGCTAGTTTTTTCAATGTGGGTGTAAACACTCCCACCTGCAAACTTTATGAGGTTACTGAACACTTGAGCAATCAATTCTTTCAATAATCTCTATTCAATTCAGCTTCATTTACTCTTGTAATCAATTTTTTAGTGTTGGTTGTTAAGTGAGCCTTAAACTCAACATTGTAAGTTGTTGTAAGTTTTAGAATGAGCTCTACTCTAGCTTTTGTGCATTGCTATAAGGTTTAAGTGTTAACCATTAAAACACTAAATTTGAGGTAATCTTAGAAAACCGCTTGTAATCTTTTTGAAGATTAATGGATCCTGATTCTAGGGAGAATCCTCGAGATTATAGCAGAACCAATATAAATCTTCGTTGTTTCAACTTTCTCAATCCACCAAATTCTATCTCAATCAAAATTTTTATTTACTAACTAATTCACCCCTTCTTAATTGCCTAAGGACCTACAAGTAGATTAAAGCTCGAATCCCTACTTTTCAATGCCATAAAAACAAAACAAAAGCTACGAGTTTGAATTTATGGCTCTAGCTCCTTAGCTTTAAATAAAATTAACATATGATATAAAATTGGCAAGATGATTATCAAACCATTTACATTTTACTTAAAGGATATGAGTCTCATATCATCATCTATTGTTGTCTCAATCTCTCTTCAAATGGTGGTACAATTTTTTGAATTAGTAGAATTTTGTCTAAATTCAAATCGGAATGCTGTTGCCACAAATTTTGCGGTAAAAAACTATGAAATGCCGTTTCAGCAGCATTTCAAATTGTTGACAAATAATGTTTATTGTTGATAGATAGCTACTAATGTAAGTGTTAATTTATATTTAATGCATTTCCAAACTAGGAAACTTCAGACTCGCACTTATTATTCAGCAACAAATTACTTAATTCTCTCAAAAGAAAAAAAAGCAACAAACTGCTTGAGCAAATCCAATCCCCAATTATACAATAATATCCAAATTTAGATAAACAACAACTTGAACGAACAAAAATTACACAATTAAAGGCGAACAAAGGTGGGCTTATAATCGAACACAATACCTTTTTCCACACAAGGCAACAACAAATTGACATATTCATCATGAGCAGGATGAGCCATATATTCTAAAAAGCCTTCTGTACTCTCAAAGCTTACTTCAAATATATGGCTGAAACCTTGTTCCATGTTCGTTATGCTCAGTTCTGTACCCCTATTTCATCATTTGTAATAAACTCAGCTTAAATTTGATATTTAATTTGAAGTTAAAATGTAAACAAAAAGAAAAAGATGGGATTTATTTACCAGCAAAAATCCTTGATTGGTGGAACTACATGTTGTAGTTGTGCAGCCGCTTTAATAATTTGCTGAATTTGTTCAGGAGAAATTTCATCTTTGAACTTAACCAGCATCGCGTGCTTCACTGCTCCCTTCGCTTCCTCCATTTTCGCCATCTTTTTTCCCCTCAGATGGAGTTCTGAGTTGTGTGATGAGATCTACTTATCACTTTACATCTTTGAAATTTCGGGTGCTCCTAGATTACCTATCCCACACTCCGTCTACCACAATAAATTGGAAATTTTGTCCGCACGAAAAACAGGAAAATTTTGGTTGTATGTATGGTTGGTTTAGATTAAATTAATATTTGCTTGTCTTGTTTGTCTCTAGTCTTTCCTTTCTTTTCATTACCTTGTTTTACCCTACCGCTTAAGAAAATTTTCTGTTAACAGTTAATTTCATATCCCAAGTAATGGAATTTATAAAGCAAATCATTCTCAAATACAGTCACTCAACAAAATTTTAAAAAGAACATTTCAAAATCGCAACAAATAAGGAAATTTCATTAAATATGACAGCATTATTGTAATGTTAATTTAAAAATAAATGGTTAATAAAAATTGAAATAATAAAATGAAAAACTTAGATATAAACGATATTATGATAACCAAATCATAATATTTTCAAGGAGCAAGTTTGACCCAGTTAGTTAAGGCACTAAACTTTTCCCGGTACAGCCCAGGTTCGACTCCTAGGAATATCTATGTAAAAAAAAATATATATATATATATAATATCATATGATATGTATCGTTCGACAGTTTTTAAGATTGATATTTTTAAAAATTGTCAAAAGGTTAAAAAATTTAAAAGCTGATTGATGTTTTTCATTAAGATACAGTTTCTTTATGAGTTTGCTTCTAAAAAAAAAAGAAAAAGATACAGTTTCTTTACGTTCTATTCAATTACCGGATTTCTGATTCTAAAATTTTCGATCATAACATATCAAGAACAAGTACCTAAATCATTGGGGGATTCTTCAATTGGATTTACATTCTAATGAAGAATTTGGGAATTCAGCCACAAAAGCATACATACAGCAGATTAAAACTGCTTCAATACTTGCAATAATAAGCACAATAGTCTATTTGGCTATAATATTTATCTTTAACGGCCTTCTGAAGACTATCTATCAGTAAACAGTTTGCAAAAGAAAGTTTGTCTACATAAACTTTCATAGGCATATATATCAAACACAATCATGTGCTTATTGAAATGGCTTGTTTTTTCTCTAACAAAAGAATGCAATATTCCAGAGATTCAACTCCATTTGGCAAATCCATACTTCACATAGGTTGAAAATAAAATCCGGATGGTAAATAGAAGATGCCAAACTGCACTAATTGACGACATCGAGTACCAACTTTCGAGATTTTAAGACTGACCATTTCAATCTTCGGTAGTATGCTGCTTGGAGAAGTGCAAGTGACAGCACAAAAATCCACTTGAATCCCATCTGCAGATTGCATAAAAATCCAATTGAGTAGCAAATACGTTTCTGACATTTGGCTCTATATCTCAATCCTAATTAAAGTTTCCCAAGATAAGGATTCCAAGAATAGCATAATTGCATCTCATCTCCACAGGATTTCTTGCTTATGTTGCTTCGAATTATATAGGTGCCTCTTAAATATATTGATCAGTAATACAATCACAAACTGCTAACAACTGGCTAAAAATTAACAGGCCAAGCATGCAGCCCGATCAATGATTGCT
>CATIWJ010086746.1:0-10011 GCA_949640765.1 Croton laevigatus | reverse complement strand
AGATTTTCATATCAGATGTTCAATGAAGAAGAATAGATACAGCAAAGAATGTGCTGAGGATGTTATGAAATCACTTGGTAAGTTCCTCTTTTTTGTTGTTCTAACTCAACTTTCAAATTGATTTTCTTGTGCTTATAATGTATCAACAACGCAGATCTTCCTGCTGATAAGATCAAAAAGTGCATGGGTGATCCTGAAGCTGACGTGGAGAATGAAGTGCTGAAAAAAGAACAAGAACTCCAGGTCATATCATACTCCCCTGCTTAACTTTCAAATACATTTTCTGATATGCATAAATGCACATCCCCGCAAAGAGATGGGAATTTACAATTTATTTTTTTTGTTCTGATTCGGGGAATTCAGGTTGGGCGAGGATCGCGTGGTGATATCGCCATCTTGCCAACATTGGTAATTAATAATGTTCAGTATCGAGGTTTGTATATAAAAGTCTTGCATTTGCGATAACATTGATCCAATTTTGATGCAAGAGACTAATATTTTCTTTCCTTTCATCTAAAGGAAAATTGGAGAGAACTGCTGTACTTGGGGCCATTTGTGCTGGATTTAAGGAGACTGCTGATCCGCCTGTCTGCTTAAGTTCAGGTTGATCTTCTTATTTAGCCTTCAAAAACTAAAACCATTTGAAAAGAAAATGTCTACTTCCATCTTTTCTGCGTAGTTACTTCATTTTTCGGTGTTCTAAAATTCATAGATCTCGAGACAAATGAGTGTCTTGAAAGGAATGGAGGGTGTTGGCTGGACAAAAAGTCTAATATAACAGCTTGCAAGGTATAATGATACAAACTTTTCAGTCAAACTGGTTATAAAGATTGCTTCATTGCATGATTCTGTTTTTCTTATATGCTGATCATGATTCATGAATTTGTATAGGACACATTTCGGGGAAGAGTATGCGAGTGTCCGATTGTGAAGGGTGTCCAATACAGAGGAGATGGTTATATGTCTTGTGAAGGTACTGAAGTCCTCCTTTTGAGAACATTCTGCAAAAATTTTCCCGGGAAAAGGGTGCTTTTATTTTTATTGACTTATTTATCTTTGATTGACAGCATTTGGACCTGCAAGATGTTCGATAAATAATGGAGGATGCTGGTCAGAAACTAGAAATGGATTAACTTTCTCAGCATGCTCAGTTCAGTAACTTGTTGCTTTTTTCTCTTCGACACTAATGCTTTTCCGATACTTGATAGTAGTAAACAAATTTCCATGCTTTCTTATGAAATCATATGCATGTATAATAGGAATCTCGGGTATCAGGCTGTCAATGTCCAGAAGGTTTTCGAGGAGATGGTCGCGATAAGTGCGAAGGTTGTTTTCTTGCATTGATTCTAAACTACCCTATTCCTTTTTTGTACTTTTGGTCTGTAATTAAGAAGCTATTCTGCTCCAGATATTGATGAATGCAAGGAAGGAACGGCTTGCCAGTGCGATGGGTGTTCCTGTAAAGACACTTGGGGTGGATATGAGTGCAAGTGCAAGGGAAACCTCCTATATATCAAGGAACAAGATGCTTGTATTGGTAAAACAATGGACTTTTGCTCATTAATTAATAAATGTGGATTTCTCGAACCTCATCATATCAAAAGTTAATGTTTGGGTTTTGTTGTACAGAAAGAAATGGATCCAAATTTGGAACTTTATTCACTTTCGTGGTCCTGGCGGTTGTAGCTGGAGCTGGGTTTGCTGGCTATATATTCTACAAATATAGGCTCCGGGTATGTCTTCCTGTAATATTTTTGACAGTAATGGCAGAACTCTCAACATCAAGAATTCTGCCATTACTATTGAAAAGCTCTGCCACAACCCTCGACATCGGAAGTTGTAGCAGAGCTTTATCTTTATTCCAAGTTTAAGTTTTTGTCAATTATAATACTAATACATGGTTATCGTATTCAGTCGTACATGGATTCAGAGATCATGGCTATAATGTCACAGTATATGCCACTTGATAACAACCACAACAATGAAGTTCCAACAGAAACGCAGCCTCTGCGACAATCCACATCTGTGTAAGGTAGCATATCATTTTCCGTGTGAGTATGGCTTTAATAATACTCAATCTAAACTTTTCTCTTACAAGCAACACATGCATCTTCAGATTATCTTCAAGCTAAAGCAATCCGAAGAAGAATGTTTGCATCAGAAGAATGATCTTTTATGTCCTAATCTATCAATCTAGAGAGAGCTTCAGTTCTTCATCTTCCTATACATTATCAACAACACCTTGCAAGCCACTATACAGACAAATAGTTCACAATTTTACTTCTTTTTTTTTTTTTTTTATATATACCTCTTTCTGTAATGTAAATAAAATAGTTGAGTTGTAAATTTAGCATCAAGGGTTAAGAACAACACACAGTTGGATGAAAAATACAGATAAGAAATAATATAGACCATGATATGTTATGCAGACTGAATTATTACTTTTTTCTATTTAGATGTTTTCATATTAATATAAATTTTGTAGGTCTTTATCATTTCCATGATTTCAGAAGGGGATGGATGGAATTACTGATGGGTATAGAAGATCTGTAATGCAAGACATTTTTGGTGAAAATTAAGGTAGCTGTAGCTCAGATCATGAGTTGAAATTTTTTAAGTCTATCTTATGATTTTATACCAAGTTCATTGTGCAAATTGAGCATTCTCCAATTTATTAATAATCTAAAAAAAAAAAAGCTAAGATAAAGAAATTAATGTAAAATTGATTTGGAAGGAAAAATAATTTTCTTTCTTAAGTATATAAATTGGATTAAATAGGGCCAAATCAGGTTTAATTACATAATTTAACAAACGATTTTACTTAGAAATTTATAAAAAAAAAAAAAAGGAAAAATGGATTTGAAGCAAAAATTAGAACATGTGCTCTCGTTGAGAGTCGAACTCAAGACCTCCCGCTTACTAAACGGGTGCTCTAACCAACTGAGCTACGAGAGCTTTTGACTTGTCGCAGAACATAATAAATAATATAATAAGAAAACAATGGGAAACAACATCATGATTAAAGAAGGTGCGGGCTGCACACAAAATGGATGGATGAAAATGAAATCCCTGAAACAAGCACATCGCCATCTTCAGTACCTCTCGCTTTCTTCAAAACCTAAAACCATCTGCCCTTTCCTGCAACAATCCAGTGCATCATCCTTTTCAAGTGAAGTAGAAAAACCCACCAATTCAAAATTATCATTAACCCAACAAGAACTAACCAAAATTAACCTCTTAATCCCACGCTTATGTCTCTTAGACCATCTAACCACTGCAATCCATTTAACCACAACCTCCCTTCTCGCAAACCCACCTCAAAAGTCGATTTCTTTTTCCATTCTCATTCACTTCCTCACTTCCCAACCTGACATGGCCAAATCAATGTCGTTTCTCACCATTCTTAGACACACTCCTCAAGCCCATTCTCATCTTACACCTATCACCACAATGCTTCTCACCTCTTATGTCAAAAAGAAGAGACCCAAAGAGGCTCTGAAAGTGTATCAATGGATGCTTAGGCCTGGGTCTCCGTGTAAAGTTGAAAGGATTGCGTTTCAGGTTTTGATTTATGGGTTTTGTCAATCTGGGTTGGTTTTTGAGGGTTTAAGGATTTTGAGGGATATGGTGAATGTGGGTTTTGCGCCTAAGAGTTGGGTGATCCGAAGAATTTATAGGAGTTTGCTGACAGAAGCTAGAGTAAGGGAAGCAGTGGAGTTGAATGAGGCTTTGTGTGCTTGTTTTGAAGATGATAATGGTGAGGGGGTTAAGAAAGTGGGGGAATTATTAGATTCTATCATTGGGAATTGGACAGAATAAGAGCAGGTACACTTATTTTTTCCTTGTCAACCTCCTTTTTTATAAAGATATTATCTTTGATTACCGTTTGAGTTTTTGATTGTTTGATTTCCAGAATAATAACAAATAATTTCTGGTTTCTTTGCAAAATTAAATTGATAATTGTTAATGTCCCTACCTGTATATTCTTCTATGTGTATGATCATGGATCCCATTTTCATCTATATGTCTGTTATTGGTCTGTGAGTTGCTGAGTTAAATATCAATACTTCACTAAAAGGTTGACCTTTTTTATCAAATTGAAATGGATTTTTCTTTTTTCCATCTGGATAACTGTGGACATGAGAAAATTTTTTTTCTGATTTCTTAACCAAAGTATTGATTCATTTTCCCGGATACTGAAGAACCAACAATGTCATCGTAGCCAAATCTCATTTTGCCAAACTGGCGGCTTACGGGAAGCTGCTTGAACTCACTTTGGATGTTCTAAATTACTTTCCTGCTTCATTGAATTATATGTTCAGTTAAGAAATTTTATCTTACAGCGATTTCTGTAATATTGTCATTCCCACCTGCAAATCATCAGGGCTTGGTTTGTTTGACTCCGTTTCTTCTGGTATTGAATTTAATAATTGTTTATATTTTAGATTTAGTTTTATGGTTTGCGTTTTTGTTGTGAATTCTAGAACCTGCTGTGCCTCCTCATTCTTCTTGCAAGCATTTTTTTTATTATGGAGTTTGCAGTGTCCTTTTTCGACTTTGTGCCTTGTTTGTCTTAGAGCTATCAACAGAAAGAATTTGCTCTTGTTTGCTGATATCAAATTATAGAATACATGCCTTCAAATTTCGATTCTGATTTGGTTGAGTTTGAAGCTCTATTTTTGCATGTGCACTTTGATGCCTATTCCAGTAATCAATGGACAGACATTGATCCACCCTTTCCTCGAGCAAGTCTAGCAGAGGAAGCTAAAGATTTTGAACTAGGAAACTTTGTTAATTTTGTAGCGTATTGCTTTTTGCTTTTTCCTTACATTAGCAACATGGTCAATTTCTTTTTACAAATGGATCAATGGCTCTTTCCATTGAATCATTGAAGATGGATCACATGGAGCTTGCTGCAAAACGCCAATGCTTTTAGTTTGGAAGACTGCATTTTTCTTCATATCAGTTTGAGCCCGGTTGGCATTTCTTTTAATTTGACTTGTAAATCATTCATGGATCATGTTTTAATAGAAGGAAAAGATTGCATTGCAACTGTGAAGCTTTCTTACAGAGAAATCACAGATTTATCATTCTTATTCTGTTTGATATCATTTCACAAGTAATACATTAGAAGCTCAAGAGCTAAAATGTTAGCCAACACCTATTGCTTTCTTTAAGGATTGATGATGCTGCTCACCTCTCGACACCCTATTTTCTTTGTCTTTCATAGTTTCTATGTCCTCTTTTCCCTATCCCAAAATCCTAATGCTTACTTCAAAATAGGATCCCAAAATCCTAATGCTCACTTCAAAATAGGAAGAATGTTCAATTTCCCCTCTTCAACTTGTACCCATCAGCCAAATTGCATACCCCACCCCCAACTTCTTTAAACTCTGGCATTTAGCTCAAGCTGCTGACCGTGCCTCAAAGTACCAAATAATTTTATATAAATATTGATTAAAAGAAGAAAGTGACATGTACTAATCTGTGTAGAATTAGAAAGCTAGAGATAATAACACTATTTCTCACTTGCCACAAGCATTTTGTAAGATTGGTGGGTAAATTGGAAGAAAAGTTCATAAATTGGTAGTTGGCTACAAGTAAGGGGGTAGATTGAGCATTTTTTCTTCAAAATATTACATCTCAAAGGTCCCAGCAGATCTTCACTTGGCTGCTCTTATAAATTCATCACTTTTATGTGTATGAGCACAAGGATTTGGATTCTATTCTAAACTTGCGTAGATGTTAAGATTCACCCATTTGATCTTACAAGTATTTTGATCAAAAAATGAATTTATTGATGGGAAGCGGTCACAACACACAAATAGAATCCTTAAACCTTCCCCACTTGAATAAAAATCCACATGGACTAAATGAGCAAAAATTCAAAGCAAAACTCAATCTGAATTGGATGTTAAAAAATGCAGTCAAAAACATTAAACACAAGAACGCCAAAATTTGTGAACGCAACAAAAATTCATTTGCTGTGAGACCATTGGTGGACTTCTCCTACACTCAATTCTCAGTTATTTCTTCTCTACTAAACATGAATCTTCCAGTTCAATTTTTTTCTTTTCATAAATTAATTAATGAATTATGTATTGAGGATATTTTGAGGTTGTTGTGCTCTGTAAATTGGAGGATACAAACTCTTCGATTTTTTCTTTCTTTTCTATCTGCTAGTTTTCACATTCAAATTAAAGGATTCAATAGATGATTTTCAGTCTACTGGTTTTATCATTGAGGTTAAGGGTTCTATTGAACTCATGTTGTTGTTGTTGTTGTTGAATATGTTTACATATGTTTTAAAGTTGTTTTCACAGTATGCATCATGCAGTTTTATATGATTTACAGGTTTTCTAATTCACTCATAAAATCTTACGATTTTACTGGACCTTGTGTGAGCCTGCTTAAACTCTCGATTTTGATACCCCCTGTTACTTTAGATTTAGTACCTCTACTATGATTTTGTGAGCTGCAATAGTGAAATTGAATAGGCACCTGCCAACCAGTAGCATCTTTCTTTTCTAGTTAATTAGGCTCCAATTGTATTCCGACCTATAGTTTCAGACTTTTGGCAGCAAAAATCTTCTGTTTGCATCTTGATGAGATTAATGTAAAATGAATTAAAGAAGGGCATTGTTCTTTTTTTTCTCTCTTTCATTCTGCTGTCTGGAAAATGACCTGTAAAATGTAGAAAAGCTAATTCTATTTCTTGTTTATTAATTGATGGAAAGTTTGTGGTTAATAGATTGAAATTTTTTTTTTTTTATGTGCTTGGTAGTTGGTTATGGATTAATAGTTCTGCAATTAGTTTTGGGTAATATTTCTTGTTCTTCTTGTAGGATTATGTTCTATTAGGTATAGCTATAAACTTTTTAATTTGTTGCCAAATAAGATGTTTATTCATCCATTTCTATTTTTAAAAGTTAACCTTTTTCTTTCATCAATTATTTAACCCTATTTTTTTTTTCTCTTGGGTGCTGAATTAAAACACAAAATTATTAAAATCTCATTATGTATTTAACTAACTATGATTTTGAAGACATTAATTCTTCTTGCCCATTTTGTTTAGAACCATCATCGTTGTCTGTGGTCTGTTTCTGGTTTTTAATTGAACCATTGTCCTGCTGATCCTTTTCTTTGTTTTCTGTCTGTGGCCTGACACTCTTCTCTTGAGTCATCTTGCTCATCAAACCATTCATACCAGATTCATCCACCACTTCCTTCAGTCACTTTCGATTTTCTGCAATGAATTCCATAATCTTCTAACTTCTGTTACTCTTTTCCTGTCAAAATTGAAACCCTAACCTTTGTTCTGTTATCTAATCCGAGTGCTGACTGATGCAAGTTTTTAGGTGCGGTTTATTTTTTTGTTTACTATTCAATTTTGTTTGCCTCCACCAGCCACCACCACTCCCTCCCCCCGCGGGCACGCAGAAAACTGATACATAAATTCTCCATATCTTCATTCTTTTCTCATCATAGTTCACCTGCACTCCATTTTTTGTTAACATGTTCCAAAGAACAATTTCAAGTTACTATTATTTGCCTGTTTTTGTTATTATTTGAATAATTGAGTTGGTACTCACAGGAAATTAATGATGCTTTTGTCCTTGTCACTAGATTATGGAAGTGAATTTGAGGATGGCTGGTGGTAGCCTAAAGGGTATTTTGGCAGTGGCAGTAAATAAAGGGGTAGCAGAAGCGCAGGCAAGGATATTTGGGCATGTTCTTAATCCATTAGGCCTGAGATCTCCTCATAAGATTCTGCTCAAGAAGCTCATTGGTGAGAAAGTGGCACAATGGTACCCTCATGACATTAAGAGAGACGACCCACTCATCATGGCTCACCTAGAGCAAGAGTAATCTCTACATCTATATCTCTTTTTCTACCTATCATTCATTTTTATTTTTCTGAATGCACTATATCATTCATTTTTTGTCTCACTTTGTTTCATTTTGTGAAACCAAATTGCAATATAATTTCCTGCTGTTGAATACTAAAAAAAAAAAAAAATTATTATATGCATGGTGAGGCCATTCTAGTCAAATGGGCATTCATCTGTCCCCTTTCTGATATTGCCTTCTTTTGGTAATTATAATTATTTGAGTGCATAGCATATGATCTCTTTAATCTTAAATAATTCAAGGACTTAACATTAAATATTTAGTTCAAAAGTTACATGTTCAAACTGCATAAAATATTATTTACAATATAATTTTTACAAAAATGCATTGAATTGGTATTGAGGAAGAAAATGGCTTATTATAGTGTTTACATTACTAAAAACATGTATTCTCTGTGAAGGAAACGCAGGCTCTATGGGTTTTCGAATTATAAATTTTGTATTCTAATTATAGGATAGCAAGAAGTTAACTTTCTTTCGAGCTTAAAGGATCTTTTCAGTCATCGAAATCCATGAGTTTCTTTTTGTGTATTTATAGTTCTCAAAATATTTATGTAAATGAAGTTTTTTTAACATGATTTTCTAGACGATTATCCAAGCTTGAAATGTTGAAGCGTCATGGAAAAGGACCCTCGAAGAAGGGCCAAGGAAAGGGTGCCATTAAGCAGAACAAAGGAAAGTAATTTCATTTCATTACTGTTCTTCAATCAAGTGCCTGGCTTGTTTAGTTTAGTGTTTTTACAAATTATGTTACATTTGATTTTCCAGTTGGGAAAAACTCTATCATGGATGAGCAAAATATATGCTTGTTTCTTATGATATTTGCACATGAAAAACTTAAATTCATGAGCATTGTGCATAATTTCTTTCAGTCAATGTGAGGAAAAAAAACATGGAAAAGAAAGAACTCTGTAGATAAAACGCATGTAAAATATCCTGATACTGATTATTTTGATAGAACACTTGTTTTTGCTATTTAAGTTAGGCAACCTTTCAGGAAAGATTTCGGTATACCCCTTAGGCTATTAGTAACCGCAGAATCCCGCAGCTTGAAGTACTTAAACAGCCTTGGCGTTGTTTATCAAAACTGGTGCTTATTGATTATTGCTTATAATTTGCTTGTAGAGTATAAATTGCTTAAGAATAAGTTGTGAGTTGTTTATAAAAATTGGTTGATAAGCAGCTAATAAGCATTAAATCTGCTTACCTAAGCTGTCTGATAAATAATTTATAGACGATGATAGGAGTTATTTGCGAGTAAATGATATAAGAAAAACATTTTTGATAGAGTTTTAAATATGAATAACATGATTATGTTGGTGTTTTTTTTTATTTTTTTGAGCAAATAAATGATGATATAATAATCATTTATTTTGTCAAACCTTTTCTGCTTATAAGCATAAAAAATAAGCAGTAAATTGCTGTTTATTTGTTTAACTGGTTAGATTAATTAGAAAAGACGGAGCTTATAGTCTCTATTGCTAGATAACATGGATTAAGATGGTAGCGACATATTTATGAATAGAGACTTTTGCGAATTGGAATGATGAAAAAGATTAAATCAACAAGTAGGAGGCTTTATAAGTGCTCATAGAATATCATGGCTCAAAGGCAACATAGCGAGCAAATAACAATTGAACAATTTGAATTAACTAATGTTGCTTATAGAACTCGCTTACTGCCTAAATTATTCTAATCTCAGAAACAACTTGGGATTATTTTGATTACTCAAAATTATTTTACTTGATCTCATAAAAACATTGTTTGTCAATTGGGTAAATATTTTTTTAAGGCTAGGGTGGTTTTTCATGTTTCCCTAAGATTCAATTAATTCATCATATAGGATAGCATTTGAATTTCTTTTGTCTGATGCATATAGATTGAACTATTAGGTTGTTTAATTTTAGAAAATGAATGAATAGAGATTGAATGTTGTGATGTTTGGATGTTTATTTTAAATTGCTTTATGGATTAGATGCATGACTAAGGAGTGTATTGGTTGATGATGTTCGATGCATGATTTGGGGTTATTTGGATAAATATGTGGTTATTTTATTTGGGTTTTATTTCTATGAATATTAAAAAGGGTAGAATGTAACTA
>CATIWJ010086654.1:0-32455 GCA_949640765.1 Croton laevigatus | reverse complement strand
AAAAAAGGCTATTTCTCGTAAGTCAGCTGGGCCCTGTCTCATCGTCTTGGGCCTGACCTTAGCTATAAAAGTAAGGAAATTTAATTGTGTATAATTCTTGAACTACTTAATACAAGTGAGAAAAGGTAGACAGTACAATTTCAAATGCATAGACTCTTTTTGGTGTAGCTGTTAAAAGATGAACATCTAACATTATTGTCTTATTTTTGGTGGTTGGCTTGAATCAAGAGGCTGAAGATGGTTTGCAACGAATTGGAATCAACTGTTGCGGCAAAAGTCGAGTCATATATAAATTTTGTGCATTCAATCCATCAGTAATTTTCAATCAAAATGGTTAAAAAACAGTGCTAGTTGTGGCTTAACATTAGCTATACCAAAATGCAAGCCAGGAGGACACATCCTTCTTCCAGCATCAAAATATCCAAAGTTATTTCCTTTATAATCGTCGAGCTATCTCCGGATAAAACCTCTCAACTTTGGTCCAATGATTTGGATGCCCTCCTATAGCCCACGCGTTCACAATAACTTTGGTTTTGACTGGTATCATACCTTTAATCTCGCATTTTTCTCTGCATTCTCTTGGAAGAGGCTATACAATAGAAGGATGCAACCGCAGGATTTCTTTGATAACTAACTTTAGGTATGTAGTTGATTTTTTGAAGCTCATTGTTCCTTGGGTCTTTAGGAATGGATAGTGAGTCCTCCCCATTTCTTGTTCCAATTTTATTAAGTGATTAATGAAGCACTTTACAAATTTCTTTAAAAAATTAATACTACTAAAGTAAATAAACACATAAAATGTCGAAACAAATAAAAATGCAAAGTCAAGAGCAGTACAGATTCAAACGAACCAACCCATCAAATATGAACCCGAGGAAAAAAGTCCAAGAACACAACTTTGAAGTATATTGAGTGACAAGCAAAATTAGAATTAAGTTGATTTTATTAATAATTACAGCACAAAAGTAGTGTTGCAATACTATCTTAAGGCTAAAGTAAATAAACGCATAAAATGACGAAACAAAGCAGTACAAATTCAAACCAACCAACCCATCAAATATGAACCCGAGGAAAAAATGTCCAAGAACACAACTTTGAAGTATATTGAGTGACAAGCAAAAGTAGAATTAAGTTGATTTTATTAAATAATTACAGCACAAAAGTAGTGTTGCAATACTATCTTAAGGAAAATATATATATATTAGGTAAGACTCTAACAGAGCTCTGCTCTGTTTCCCCTGCTTTCTAGTAGGAGAACTTCGGTTCTCACTTAAAACAGAAACGAAAGTGGGAAATTCAAAATACCAAATAAGCAAAAACAAACAGAAAAGTAACGCTACCTAATAAAATCTCATCGTTCAAATAACATAATCTGACCATTCATTGATATGTGAAGTATGGTCCATGGTAAAGCTAGGAATTTTGTCAAGCTTAATGGGATTTTCTTTTCCTCCAATCAATCTAGCTGGGTTTCCAACAGCAGTAGTTCTAGGTGGCACATCCTTCAACACAACTGAACCAGCCCCAATTTTGGCCCCGTCACCAATTTTAATATTACCCAAAATACAAGTCCCTGCCCCAATCAAAACACCATCACCAATTTTGGGATGTCTATCTCCACTGGCCTTACCAGTACCTCCTAGTGTCACATTATGCAGGATTGCCACGTTATTACCAATCACTGCTGTTTCTCCGACAACTAACCCAGTTGCGTGATCAAACAAAATCCCTCGCCCAATTTTTGCTCCTGGATGGATATCAACTGCAAATGCCTCCGATGCTCTGTTTTGTATCAACAAAGCTAAGACCTTTCTACCCTGTTTCCATAAGGTATGTGCTATTCTATGAGCTTGACATGCCAGAAATCCTTTGAAATTTAGAAAACAGTGCACGTAACTTATGCAAGCTGGGTCTCTCTCTTTCACTGCTCTTAAATCTTCATTTACTGCACTAATTATATCTGCGTTCTGTTCCAGAACCCCACTAAAAATATCAAACAGAGTACTGCTGGGTAGGCTTGAATTGGATAGCTTTACTGATAGAAGACTCGCCAATGCTCTTTCCAATGATTTCTGCGAAAAAATAGATGTGAAGTAATAGCTTGATAAAACCGGTTCTTGCTCCACATCTGATCTGGCTTCTTCTTGCATCTTTAGCCATGGATCTTCTTTAATCTCGCATGCCAGATCCGTCTCTTCAACTTCTGGACGTGAGTGTATGGATTTCATTTGATTCTTAGAAATGGGTACGCAGGAGATGCTATCAGAGAAAGTGGGTCGACAATACTTTACATAGCTGTAAGCATTATCGTCAGTTTTAGACCTGTTTGGATCGCGAGAAAGTTGAGAAGTGTCTGTTCGGGAAGTGTGAACGCAAGCAGCCATGGTATTATTGTCTAATTGATTGGATATGCACCAAATTGGCGAAGAAGAAGATGAAGAAAAGAAACAGGAAGGATGATTCTCTGATAAGAAATGTTTGCGGAGACTAAGAGAGAAAGGAGGAGCAAATGCTTTATATAGAGGAGCAGGAACAGGAACTTTCATGGAAAATTATGAGATTTTCTAGGGAAAGTTTCTAGTAGATATCGGATAATGAAAGGAAAAAAAAAATTATGGATCCTAAGCGTTTGGATGCACGCAATTTATAAGTATTATATGTAATAAGTAATTTTAAATAAATAAGCAAACAAACGCAGCCTTATCCAAGCTGCGTTGTCCAATCACACACCATATTTTCTCGTTCAAATTTATTGAGGAAAATACTTGCCAAGAATTTTTTTCATGCCAATAGTACATATTTACCGAATTTCACACGTATACTACAAAAATACTTATAATAATTGAGGTGCACATTACCAAACTGTTTTTTTCCTCACCATTAAATTTTAGATTTCATTAAGACCAGGTTGGATTTTTTCCCAAGCAAAATACATTTTTTGTGGAAATAAAATTTAAATATGTAAAATAATCCTTTTTAATTATTTTTTATTTTCATACTTCTTTTAGAATTTTTTTTTAATATAACCGACATTACTCATTTGTTTTGTATTTCATGAAACATAGTTCTTAAAATGTAAATTTGTTAAATTATTTTTATTGGATATTATTATATTTAAATAATTAAAAACAAAGTATAATATTAAATAATAATTTATAGAAAAAAGTAAATTAAATTATTTTCTTTTATGAAAGAAATTACTATTTTAATAAAATTAATATAATTTTAATGAAAATTAATTAGTCCAAAGAAAAAGTTCCACAGCAGTTGATTGGGCTGATTGCTCTTGATTTAAAAACTTATCAAACATCTAAAATTATAATGGTTGACAAGAAATGCTAAATCAAACACAGTACTGTAAATTAATTTTTCAGAGAGCCCAATTTATAAACTTAAAAAAAAAAAAAAGAAGGAAAAGTACACTTTTATTTTTGTGTTTTGCTGTTGGGATATCAACTCAAGTCCAACATTAGAAAAATAAGGAAGAACCACCTTGAATATAAGTGTCCACCCATCTCCATTAGCATGAGGCCTTTTGGGAGGAGCCCAAAAATAAATCCGTGCGGGCTTGGTCCAAAGCGGACAATATCATACTAATGTGAAGTTGTCGGTGGTGTTCACAGTCCCAACAAGTGATATCAAAGCCCAGGTTCGGAAATGGAGCGGGTGGTGGATTTCGTTATGTGTGGGAGCCCCCTCGGTGTAACCTTACAATTGGAAATCTGTGTTCGGTAACTTGTGTCGAAAGTCTTTCTGATGTAGCGGTGGTCAGGCGGCTTGTCCCGTTGGATGATAAACGGCAGTACGAAACGAATGAAACAAATTATCGCTGGAGGGAGGGCCATAAGCAGCTGTGTGGTCTTTGGTTTGAGGGAGAATTGTTGGAATATCAACTCAAGTCACACATCGAAAAAATAAGGAAGAACCACCTTGAATATAAGTGTCCACCCAACTCCATTAGTATGAGGTCTTTTGGGAGGAACCCAAAAACAAATTCGTGCGGGCTTGGCCCAAAGCGGGCAATATCATACTAATGTGGAGTTTTCGGTGGTATTCGCAATCCCAACATTTGCATTATTTACTCTTTTGTCTCTTATTTTTTAATATTAAACTATTTTTTCATTCTATTTTAGAAAATTAGACTCTTTTATCATTCTATTAAAATTTTCATCCAATATTTTATATAATCCCTAAAGTAAGAAAAAAAATACATAATTGTCCCTATATTGTCTCTTTTAGGGATGGGCATGGGGCGAGGGTGGGAATACATTTTCCATTCCCATCCCATATATATAATTTGTTCCCTATCCCCATCTCATTCACAGAGATAATTTTTCCCCATCCCCTCCCCGTAGAGATCTCCATTTTCGTGAGGTTTCCCAATCTCTATTTCAAATTTTAAAAAAATTGTTAATATTAATTTTAGTTAATTATTAAATCACAAAGTATAAAAATAATACTTTTAATTTATATGCTATAAGCTATTAATTAATTAATAGAAAATTTATTTTTTAAATTATTCATTATATCAATTATTATAATATTATTTTAATTTATTTACTATTATAATATATTAAGATATTATATATTAGCGGGTCCCACGGAATCAGAAACGATGATCTACACATGATTAGGGATGCAGATCTCATACGATAGGGAGTATAAAGCCCCATCCCATTTTCGTTAATAGGGGAAATCATACCCTGTTCCCAGCCCCATTGGAAATTTTCCTCTCTATTTGGGTCGGGTTCTAACGGAGAATGAGAAATTTTCGCCTCCATATTTTTTGATATTAGACTCTTTTATCTTTATATTTTGTAAAATTAAATTCTTTTTGCTTCCATCAAAATTTTATCATAAAATAACATTTTTTTTATAAACTCGTGCATAAAATAATTATTTTTTATAAAATTTATTACAAAATAATAATTTTTTTATTTCATTAAAAGTATCACTTTATGAGAAATAAGAGATAATAATGAATTTGTTTAAAATATAATAATATTTTAAATTTTATTATTACTTCCTATTTTCATAAAATGATATTTTCAGTGAGGTAAAAAAATTATTACTCTCCTTGATAGAACCTAAATTTGTATTTGTTATTAGTAACGAATATGTGTAGAGTAGAGAATAGGCTCACGCCCACCCTTATTTGAAATTGCAAATTGCAAGTAAGTTTTCTTTAATATGTGGCCTTTGTATTCTTATTGGATTTAACCCACGTATCACTTAAATTCATATTCATCGATTCAAAATATCTTATTTAAATTGTATTATAAAATTTGTTAAAAAAATTGTGTTATAAAAGTCTGATATACTTTTTATTTTTTTTTAATTCAAATTACTCAATTATTACTATCATCAATACTTAAATTATACTAAAAGTAAATATTATATTTATTGCTTCTAAAATTTGTTTAAATTCCTTAACAAGTTTGAGAATGCTTGCATATTAATATGTAATATTTACTTTTTATTTAGAATTTTATTTTTTTAAGAATATTTTTAACTTTGTTAAAAAAAATAAAAAAAATGAATATTATTCGAGCTAATCTTTGCGAATTAAGCATTATTAAAATTGACCTTTTTCATGTCAGTATTTATGTAGCCATGAGGTAACTACAATTAGTTAAATTTTACTAAATAGTAGAGTTGAAGTTAAATTTTTCTTTCAATTTAGTTTAAAATTAAAATTTTAAGTATTATTGAGACTGGCTTTTTCAAATTAGATATAATCTAAATAAAGTCAAATTTTTGGTATTATTAAGAAACGTGAAAATTGGGGATATGATTGGCAGCTAAACCAAATAAGTCCTACAGCCCCTCACAACTTTTATGAATGTCAACGATAATTTAGCATTGGCTTCTAATGAATATCTTATGCAAATGCTTCCATATTGGTCTTATCTTATGTTTCTTCTAAAAAAAGCTTTTATCACCTACTGTCAAGTCTATTTCGCCGTATATATTCGGAAATTTTCTTCCAAATTATAATTTTAAAATATCATATGATTCCATTTTTTTTTGTGATCTATTAACTTTATTGTTATCCTATTTTTTTTAAAAAAAAAAAAAAAAACCCTTAATGTTATCCAAGAAGTGCATTGTAAATTTTTTTTATCAAAAAAAAAAAAAAAACAAAAAGGAAGAAGTAAATTCAAAGAGTCTCTAAGAAGCTATTATGGTTTTACAATTGCAGTCAATTTTTGTAACCTATTATACACAATTGTCCTTTGTAATTAGCTTGCGTGATAGTTAAAACTGAAGACTTGAGTAAGGTTAAACCTGATGGCACGTCTCCTTACTACAAAATTCATATAATTTAATCTTCACCATCAGGAATTTCAATGCTTCTATACTCTAGTTCTAGTGGAACTCTTCTCCCAAGATTTGTGCTCGTCTAATCAGTTTTCACAATAATATTGCTTCCCTTTAATTAAAAAAAAAAAAGACTGTATTTTTATGGAAATTTTAAATATTCAATTTGTTATTGTACTTGTTCAATTTGCCCAATATTTTATCAATTTGTGTACTAGACTAAAACAAATTATCAATTTAATCCATTTTATAATTATTGATCAGTATTCTTTGGTATATTTGATAATAAATTAATGCATAAATTATTAAAAAAAAAACATAAACACCACCTAAAATAAAATTGAAATTATAATCTTTAAATTATAATATTAAAATGGTAATGGACTTTTCCTTCCTTAACTAAAAGTCAAGAGTTTGATCCTCACTTAAGTGAGAAAAAATGTTAAATCCTATTACCATAAACTTCATCCTTCAAGTTATTCATAAACTACCAAATTTGGATTAGTTTGAGCGATTGTTATTCCTAAAAAAAATATCGGGTGCAATTTGTAAAAAATTAAAAACATAATTTTTTTTATCAACGACCATGCATCCGGTACATTAGAAAATGTAAGCAAACAAAATGATATAGAATTTTTTTTTTTGTCCTTTAGTTAGCCCCAAGAGGGTTTGAACCTGAGATCTTTGGTCTTTAGTGACATTACCTCATCACCAGGCCACCACCATTGGGTTAAACGATATAAAAATTGGGTGATGCTTAAATAAGAATGATTGCATGTGCAGAGGACTTATTTTTAATTTTTTTTTTCAAACTAAATAATGAATTATTTGAGATCAATTTTAGAGTTACAGTTTATAGATTTAACTATACTTTAAAATATCACATAAAATAATTATAAACGTTAAGTTTCGGGACTATATATAGACAAATCCCATAGAAATTACCAACACTGCATTAAAAAAACTGTAAATATAGTTTCTGTTTTTTCACATTTATTATTGATGTTTATTAACTTGACATTTATTTCTTTTTTGGAAAATTAACTTGACATTATTAGATAGTAAAACAGTTTTAATATGTACTTTAAAAAAAAATGTATATATATACATATTTAGCATTATCATACATAAAACACAAAATTCTTAGAAAAGATAAAAATCTATTTTTTACTTCCTTTTTTATTTGTCCTACAAAAGTATCACTTTATGAAATTTTCTTCTTTGCTATTCAATTTAGACATGAAAATATTTTTTCAATATTGTAAAAAAAAAGAGGTTACAATAACAAATTAAAATTTTTTTTGGACGGAGATAGTAATTATCAAAGTAAATTATAACTCTTTAATGTTTAAAATAACATTAAATACATTTAAAATTACTTCTTTTTTTTCCCAATCACATCCAATAATTTGAAAATTTCTAACTTTCCACAAAGAATATAAAAAGAATTGTAGTTCATGTGCAATTGACTATTACAATTATGGTACGACGTTAATTATTTTAATTATTCTTTCAGTTTTCTTCCATTTATTTACATTAAACAAGGTTTTTGGTTTTGGTTAAAGAGACAATTGAGTCACACGTTTTGACAAGCAAAGTGACGTTAGTGCTGACGCGTGGAGTCATCAGAGCATATATGGTATACAGAGATATTTGAAGGGCAAAATTTGACCGACCAACCGTGAAGTGAAGTGAAGTGAATGCCGCCGTTGAACCCATTAACAAATAATTATAAATTATTGACGGGCGTTATGTAATCGATTACGTATGGGGTAGTTAACGTAACTGCCCAAAACCGCGTTAATTAACTCTACCAGTGCATTGAACCCCGCCCTTGCTCCTGCTTCTTTACTGGTCGGAAATTGGAGGTCGACTACGCGGAGAAAATATATCAATAATTTGGAAATTTCCACCTTATTATGTGTATGGTCAATAATAAATTAGCATAGTTACTTTTTTCACCCATTTTTCTTTCCGTTTAAAAACACAAATGCTTTTTCATTTGCTTCTGTTGCTATTGGTAATGTACTACCTCCGTTTTTATGAGATGTTTATATTCTCATTTTTGGGTGATTTTTTGAGCTATTTATATTTTTATTTATAATAAGTTTTGTAATTATTTATTATTATTTTTTTATTGGTATTGATGAAAAAGTAAGTTTTTTAAAAGGTTAGTAATTGTTTATTATTATTTCTTTATTGGTATCAGTGAAAAGTGAATTTGTATTGGTATTGGTGAAATAGTAAATGTAAAGATATGAGAAAAATGGAGGCAATAGTAATTAGTTTTTGTGTATTAGCGAAGTCAAAACTCGAAGCCAAAATTCGAAGTGAAAGGGAGTAAAATTTTTTTCCAAAATTAAAATTAAAGAAAATTTTATGTTATTTATACACATAATTTCACAATATGTTATTTTCGTTGCTAATTACAAAAAACCATTGCTATTTTTTTTAGATAACATTGCTAAATTTGTTACTAGTCGATAGATAATTTAACAATACATTATCCATAATTTCTGTTGCTAAATCTATTTTAAATGGATCAATGTTCTCATTTCAAAATATGTTTCCATTGATCTGTCAATAAATTCTTTACTAAATCTTAAGAAAATTGATTCTAATTTTGTTACATAATTCTTTAAATTGCCTTCAAAATTAAACATATATAATAATATAAATTACTTTCAAAATTAAACATACATCATAATGAAAATATTAGTATTTTTAATTCGTTAACACTTAATACAAAATAAACTCAAAATTGATAAGAATGTTTTAACCACATAATCATGGACTAATTTATTTATACGTATATAACTTCTATTTATTTATTCATTTATCAGTTGTTTTATAATTTAATATATAATAAAACTGTTGTTTCTAGTCGAATAAGTTGTAAAAAATAATACCATAATATATAATTATAAAAAATGAGACTTTATTAATTCATTATTTAAAATAATTTTAGTGCTTAGTTGTTTATGAAATGAAATTATATTTAGCTAATGGATTTAATTTAGTTCCTCTATTTTGGTAAAATAACAAATTAGTCCTTTAGTTTTAAATATTATTTTTTTAGTCCATCTATTTTGTAACTGTTAGGCACTTTAGTTTTTCTGTCAAAAAAACCGTTAAAGTGCCAAATTAAACTTTATTAAAAGGACCGAATTGAATTTTTTCACAAGGACAAAAAATAAAATTGTCCAAGCCCAAAACCCAACTTCCATTTTTGGTGATATACGGAATAAGCGAGTGTACCAAATCAAAACCGAAGGCGTGGGGATTCATATTATGTCGTTATTTTCAACTTACAATCACTAGAAAGCCTAAAAAAGTACAGTTGAAAAATCTAGTTTAAGAGAGAGCACCTTTAAAACTTTTTACCGGCGCGTGTGAGCCGCTCTGGCAACGGATGGAAGAGCAATTGGTGGCGTTGGCTTTGTCTCGAGCCCAACTTTCCGATGATAAAGCGTGTGTCACCGGTGGAGCTCTCGGATGAGAGTGGTGGTGGTTTGAAATTTCTGATTTTAGGGATAGAATTCCGGCAAAAATTTCTTTGGTTGAGAGAATCTTACGAGGAGAGAGAGATAAGAGAATATCTAAAATTTTCTTTTGTTTACTATTGACAGACAAAAAGGTTGAAATTCCCTTTATAATAATTAAAATATGTAAGGCATATAGTAATAGTAGTGGCAGATTATAATTTTTTTTTAACGAGGTAGTGGCAGATTATAATGGACATGAAGGGATCGAGATGCCGCATCTTCAAGTTGTAGTAATGGAAAAGAAGGATATATATCGATTGCTGGTAGTAGTGGTTTGTAGCAAAGTTGACGACACAAAAAGTATGAAAACAACATCAAAGTTGATGTGAGCCATCCAAAGTGAACCAAAATGAGTGGTATATGCCTTATGGCAGGGTTCAATTTATCAATGTCGCTTTGAGTTGCCTCTTCGACTCCCTGAATGTTGAATCTATATGTGGGATTTTTTTTTTTTTCCTGTTATATCATAGGGGAGGCTAGAATTTATCGTTTTAAGTTGCAAGTGTTTATCAATATAGGTTACTCCATTTTCCACGAATGTGAACCTATGTTGAAGCTGTTTTGGGTTGTTAATAGAGGACATATTTTTTTGCTTTTATAGCACTGTTTGACGGTATTTTTGCCTATCATTGGATAAGTAATGATTGTAGATTGTCCCCAAAAATATAAGAAAATTGAATGATAATCCTAAATTGCTCTCGAATAAGATGAGTTGAAAATAATTCATATAATAAGATAGATTTCCATCTCAATTTCATACTTTATTTTTAATTAATAAGTTACACTTTTATTTTTTAAAGATAGACATTCCAACTTCTTTTTTTTTAAGAAAAAAAGCAAAGTAATTTTCTAACTTTCCAAGATCCTCCCCCCTAGTTAAAAGTAATAAAATATGAAGTAAATATACTTCTCAAGAAGATTTTAACATAACACTATTAAAGTATACTTTTTTAGAATAATAGAAAAAATGATGACATCAAAATGCAAATTCACAGCAAAATTTGAATCAAATTAGAGAAAAAAAGAGCAAGTTGAACCAAATAGTGCAGTAGCAACCATTGTAAACAAAATTATTTTTATTTGTCCGCAAAATTTGACAACCAAAGTCGCTAATCATGAATGCATCTTTATTAATTTCTATTAGTAGATTCTTTTCTTCTTTAATGATTCTTTCTAATTTATTTATCATTAGACCCAAAAAAAAAAAAAATTCTTAAAACTGTCTGTTTTAAATGATTAAAAGACAAATTAGTTTTATAAGTTAAATTTCTAAGTGTGGTCATGTCATATATTATGATTCGTACAACCGAAAGCAATTTTTTTTTATTACTAGTAACATAAAATAATAATATCTGTCAAAAAAAACCCATAAAATAATAATATTAAAAAAGTGCATAATGTCGACATAGGAATTATTTTGAGGGACACATTGTAAACCCCTTCAATTCAAGAACGTATATAAAATAAGAAGGTGCTGAAGGATATTCTGTGATATTATGGACACTATGACCACACACAATGTTGCCTCTCACCATAGAAAAAAGGGTTTTATTAGATAACTAATCCGGAAGTTTATTTAGCTAGAGCTGGCCACGGTTCGGTTCGGTTAGGGACCACCAACTGTCATGCAAGGGTTAAAAAATCTTGAACCTTAAATGGTCCCTTGGTTGGACAGTTTGGTTAGGGGTCATGAACCGACAATTCACAATTCAGCCCAAGGTCGATTCAGGCAAAGTTGGACAGTTCTACCCTCAGATTAAGAGCGTTTTGGCCGTGGTTTAAGGACAGTTTGTCACAGTTCGGCACGTCACTTCCAAGACATTTTTCTCAATTTGACACGGTTCAAGGATGGTCCAGCCCACAATTCATGGTTCAATCCGGTGTTCACGGTGCAAAAGATCAATGAACTTGATCCGGTTCTCATTCTCACTGTTGGAGGTCGGGTTAGTGGCGATTTGGGTCACAGCTCAGCATAGTTACCTACCCACAGTTCAGGCAATCCAAACCGACCCTTAGCTAGGTCTATATTTAGGTGTTGTATAAAATTACATATTTGAATAGCATTTAATTATTTGAAAATCAGTATACAAATAAAACGTTAAAAGTTAAATATATACTGCTTAAGAAATTAAAAATTATTTTATTGAGTAGAAAAGAGGGTGACCTAGTGGTAAATATTCACAACTCGTTTCATTACTTGTTAGAGCCTTTTAAACAACTTCATTTTCGCAAACACTATAAATGAGTCAGTTCGCAAATTTATTCAAAAATAGACAGGTGAACGCTACAAATCAGTTAGCTTGTGAGCTTGTTTATGAAGCAGTTTGTGAACATAGTTCGATTTCAGCTTGTTTATCAAACAAGCTCAATTTGTGAGCTCAAACTTCGCTCATTTAACTAAATGAATAAACTCGAACGAATGTTTCACTGAGTTAAACTATGATTTATTTTGTTAATGTATTGATTCGTTTACGGTCATACTTTTATATATATAATTCAATAAAAGAGAGTGGTTGAGCATAATTTTTGTTTTACCAATTCTATCCCACAATATGGACCCACTAAAATACTTAAGTAAGATATTAAAAAAAAAAAAAATGAATGCGACGATTGTTGTGAGTAGGGGTGTGCAAATTCGGTTCGGTTCAATTTCGGTTTAAAACCGATCAAAAATTTATAAACCGATATCCGAACCGAAAATTCGGTTAACCGATTTTTCGGTTCGGTTCGATACAGTTTTCGATTTGATTTCGGTTTTAACCGAATTTAACACGTGAAAATTTCAGATTTTTCTTTTTGAATCGAACCGAATATTCGGTTTATTTACTGAACCGAACCGAAAACCGAACCAAACGTTCACATAACCGCTTTTCCGGTTCGGTTCGATGCGGTTCCGATTCTCGGTTCGGTTCTGCCCACCCCTAGTTGTGAGACAAGGATAGGATTTTCCTAACAAGTACTTGGCCCCACCCATTGTCCAAGTTGGAAGTAAAAATTTTGAACAACAATGAAGAAGGCAAGCCGAAAACCAATAGAAGATTGGAGTAAGAGGGAAGCTTCTTTCTTTGACTTCCTCCTCACTTCCATCCCATCAAAAAAGAAAAGAAAATTCAAAGCTTTATTAATTCTGTGGTCCGCTTTGTCTTCCCAACTGTTTTGTGATTGTGAGTTGATTGCGCTTTGTTCTAAATGAATTCTACAAAACAGAATTCATTTGTAAATTCATAAATATATTTTTTTTCGGAAGGAAAAAAAAATTGGATTTAAATTTTAAATTAGTTATTTTAACAGCTTGAATTCATTTTGAAATGAATTTTTTCAAATAAATTCTAATTTAAATAAATTTTAAAATCATAATTCATTCATTTTTTCTTTAAAAGTGGGAGTAGTAGAATATATGGATATGCAAAAACCTCACTATTGTTAATAAAAACGACACTAAAAACACAAGTCCGCTAAAAATCTTTGTTAGCTTTTTGCGGTTCAAAACTCGTATTAAACGCAATTAGTAAATTTTCCGTTTTAAACTTTGGAAATCGATCTAAAAAACGAAGCTGAATAAAACTGAAAAATACTTTAGTTTTCGGTATAAAACTTGGATTGATGAAATTTCTATTTTAAACTCCTAAAATAATTTGGTCGTGTTCCTCCTTTATATTTGCACACCGCCCAAACCATTATTCTAGTCCTAATCTTACGCCTAGTCCGAATTCTCTTAATTACTCTGACAATCAATTCAATTTGACACATTTAGTTAGTTGTGAATTAGTTGGAGCCGGTTGAGGATATGATGGCTATGTTCAGCCAAAAAATTGGGTTCCCAACCTCCAATTAGAAAACAAAATTTTGTTGAATTTTTTTTATATGATTATAGCTTAATAATTATTGGTAATGGCGTTCCTGACATTATTTTATCTTGAAATTATATATATTTTTAGTAAATTGTTAGTTTTGTTGCATGATTAGTGGTATTTGAAAAGAAAATTTATTGATCGAATTGCAATTTACAAATATTATTGATTATATGTTTGTACTATTTTGAAGTTATGTGTATTTTAGTTAAATTAGTTGTGCTATTATAAAATTAATTGTATTTGTTCTAATAATTTGTAAAAAAATTGAAATTTTAATTTTAAAAAATGATAGAACTTGTGTTTAAAAAGAAATATGATTTTATATGTTATTTTTATAAAATTTTATATTTCAATTTATAGGTATTAATTAAAATAGATATAAAATGTTGAATTTTTAAAACAGAAACTGTGTAAAATGCGTATACAATCGTATCCTTTTTTGTAAGTCAAAACTTTAATGTTCATTTATTTAAGCTTTTTTTAAGTCGAGGTTGAATTAAATACGAATATTTTATTCCCTACCAGTAACCGATATAAAAAATAACTTTTAATGAGAATAAAACAACCATTATTTGAAGTTGTGACTGCTAGGTACAAAAGAAAACAACAATTATAGCTGCGTTGTAATTTTTTCTCACTCAATGGATCTATTCCATATATAACCACCCTCACCAATAAGAAGGGTTGTTCTGAAAAGATAAAAAATAATACTAATAAGAAGGGTTGTTCTGAAAAGATAAAAAATAATACTTACATCCTTTTTTAAAATAATGAGATTTTAGAATAAAATTTTATTTTTAAATAATTAAAATTTTTGATACTTTTTGTTAAATTATGACACTTATGTCATTTATTTTGTAGTGGATATAATTTATTTTTAATGCTTTAAATTTCACTTTTTATATTGAGTTGATATAAATAGTTATTTTTTAAAGTAGGATGTGAAGAAAATTATAAGAAAAAATGAAAATAAATAGTAAAAGTCCCATTATGTAAAAAGTGGAGTAACAATATTTTAAAAGAGTAAAAAAAATATGATTTTATTGATTGAAAAAATAGTCATCACAAAGATAAAGATCAAATCAAACTATGAAAATTATTTTAAGAGCACCGATATTGGGTGCTCCTTGCACGTGTTGTTCTATTTTTGTTTTTTTAGATTAAGTGTAAAATTATATCTATATAGTCCCAAAATCAAATACATTATATTACAATTTGCAAACAGTTATAACCGTTCGGTTTTAATTATTTTTTGTGAAATTAATAATGCAAAGTAAAATTATGTGAATTTAACATTTGTTTGTAAAACTTAAAAAAAAAAAATTAGAAAAAAAAGGAAAAACGTGAGAGCACCCTTACACCCAAATTATTTTCCCTTATTTTAAAAGTTCATTTTATGAAAAAGACAAAGTCAACCTACAACCATGTTGACAATTGGTTTACAACACATTTATAAGAAATTTATAGACTATCGTGTCAACAATAAAATTGAAAAATGTCTAGAAAGATTTGCCAACGATCATTGTGCCCACAGGAGAAAAATAAAAAAGTTGACTAGTGATTTGCAATAAATTTATAATAAGAGATTAAGTTATGGGATTCCTTTCTTTTTTTTTTTTAACTAAATCAAATTATGACATTCACAATCCAATTTATGACTTTCTAATGAGTTTGCACCAAAGACGACAATTAAAACATGAAAAAATATCATAAAGAAGCTCTATATGCCTTTTCAATTGGTTATTTCTTACATAGAAACTAGATTACAATTCATCCAACCAAAAATGATAAGCCTGAGAAAACTTACAAGAACAGGGTGGATGGGTTTCCTGAACTTTTTCAAGACTTCAAGCAACACCTCCCCAAGCTTCTATGGAGTAGCAATCTTCCCTAGCTTGCTTTTCACCTAACATAACAATTTTTAAATCATAACAAATTTTCTCGGGAAAAAAAAAACAATTTTTAAATTGTAAGCCTCGAGAAAACTTAATGCAGATATAACCATGAAATTGAAAATAGTAATATCTGCAAAACAATAATAATTAGAACAGGAAGACAAATTTTCTAATCTCAGGATAAACATGTCAAAAGCAATTATTCGCAGCTATCTATTTGGGTAGCAGTGAAGATTAGATGTCATGTGCATTATTTGAAGTATACTGTAGTCTTGAGTCTGGAGCACTTGCAGTCTCCCTGAGATGCATTAGTACAGACATATACAAAAGAATAATAGCTATTTTAAAGTAACAACTGTCTGTTGTGCGGTTCAGGTATCTTTGTGCGAAACAGAAACATGGTGGAAGGAATATGTTGCTCGCCAGAAATTTCAAAATGGCCAACTCCAAAAGTGAGAACAAAGTTACCCAGCATAAAAACTAGGAGCATGTCTTTTAGTTACTATTTACGGCCATTCTTTCTTTGATAGCAAACACCAATTTTCCCATAAATGCAGCACCATGTATGAACGTGGTACTGAACAGCCAGAAAACCATCTCAAGAAACTTCCTAATAGATTGTTGAGTGTTTTTTACATGCGAGCATCATATGTTTCATCAAATAAAACTAAATGCAGAAAAGAAAAGGCATTACAAAGTATGAGAACTTCAAGAACTTTACCTAAATCAACATTACTTCTTCAGAGTTTCACCTCCACATCAACCCCAGCTGGAAGGTCAAGTTGCATTAATGAGTCTATTGTCTGAGCAGTAGGGTACAGAATATCTATTAGGCGTTGGTGGGTTCTGATCTCAAAATGGAATCTTGCATCTTTGTGCACGTGAGGGGACTTTAAAACACAGTAAACACGTTTCTTTGTTGGCAACGGCACAGGACCCATGGTCTTCGCATTGGTAGTTCTAGCAGCATCCATTATCTGCTTGCAGGAGTCCTCGATAAGGGGTACCCAGTAAGACCTTAGTTTGATTCTAATTTTCTGCTTTGGAGCCATCTGAAAGAAGAAACAGAAGCAAGAGAAAATTAAAAATACTGTTCAAACACGCGCATTTGAAGAGTTAAAATGCATAGTTGAAACAGTTCTAGATGCAAAAAGGAAATTTCACAATTAAGAATAAGAATATGGCAGTTAAATATCATCGCAATAGTGTTGTAAGGTCTGGAGTAGCTAATTAAGCCACCAAAACTACATGAATCGTATAATGATACTACTATGATCAGCCCCATAGATAATGAAGAAATCATGATAATTAAACAAAACAGATTCAGTCTTTGCTCTTTCATCAGCAACTAAAAAGATCTCATTTCTGCAAAACAATCCATATGCCGTTGTTGGATACCTACATTCAAGTTTTTAATTATTTCAAATGAAAGTAATACAGTCTTAGCCTAAAATTGGCAACAAGATGCAAGATTAATTAGAGGGGAGACATTTACAGAAAAAAAAGACAGCTGCATTAGCACAGAAAGGCAATCAAGTTAATACATCAAGTAACAATGATGAATGGCAGACTTGATTGCCAAAACTTTAGAAGAAACAAATCGGAAAATTATCTAGTTATGGCTTGAAATTAAGAAAAGTAGGCAATTTTCAAGTTCATGTGAACTCGGTATCTTATATGCAAAATCACAGAGTGTCCAGAACTGTGAAGAATTGTTTTGCACAAAAAACAAAAGACTTCTATATACAAAACCACATAACTCTGACAAGCATATATTCGCCTATCGCAACAAAAATACAATAAATGTAACCTTTTATGACCGCTATGCTCACAACCATGGGCACAGGAAAGGCTCAGGTCAAGCATCCAAAAATTATTGGGGTTTTTTATGAGGCAAAAACTTATTCAACTATAAAGTTGAAGCATTATTTCAACACATACTATATGTTGCCCAACATGCATTTAGTTGCTCCAATTATTTGTTGAACCTACATATATAGGAGCAGCAGTTTTACCACAAATACTTGAGAAATTAAAGGAAAACAGAACCATTTTGAAGCCGAGTTAAAAATGCATATGTTAACAAGTTTTGTAATTAGCACAAAATTAACAGAAGCTTCCTGCTAGTCAGCATCAAATGCAGTCCAAAAGAGGGATGCGTAAGAGGCATCTCTTCCCTTAGCGGTAGGTGTACATATGAGTTAAATGTAACAGTGATTTACTAGCGGAGAAGCCACCATAGTTAGCCTCAGGACTAAAGGAAGGAGGTAAAAAGGCAAGACAATATAAAGGTAGATATGCTAGGTGTTTCTTCTGCTACACAAGTTGCTTCAATTACACCGCAAAATTGTAAACAGAATATAATGGCTTTTATATTATCTATAATTATAACACAATTTTCCACTGTTTCTCCAGTAACAACCAAATTAACAAAAATATGTAATGAGAAATATACCTTATCGGCATCTGCTCCAATGTTGAGTGCCGGAGAACTGCGTATCTCAGAATCTCCAATCTGCAGTACACAGAATTAACAAAAGATTAATTTTCATTCTTTCCCAAGATTTCTGGGATCCCAAACAAAACATTTGCCTAAAGTAACCAAACTAAAGAATTTGGATTTGGAGGCTGAACATGAAAATTCAACCTCGCTGTTTTAAATGTTTTTTGCTTATCCTCAAATACACAAATTAAAAAACCAAGAAGGCAGACCATTTCCCCTCATTTTCTCAGCAACCAAACACAAAATAGGTGAAAGAAAGGGAAGCTGACCTGAAAGGTATCAGAGTCGGGTTCATCGACCACTTCAGGTGGTGCGTCCATGGTTTCTTCAGAGTCCAAAGTCTCAGGAGCAGCAAAAACTCTGGTCGGTGAAGGTGAGATTTTTAGAAGGCTAAAGGCAACATTAACAGAATTAGAAAATGAAGAAGAAGATGATGAAGAAGAAGAAGCAAACAGCTTAGTTGGTGTTGGTTGTTTAGAAGCAAAGGAGGAAGAAGTAGCAAGAGAAGGGATTAGTGTAGTAGTGAGTGATGATATTGCCATTTTCAATTTCTTCTGGCCTGCTGCAACCTCTCTTAGCTGTTTGTGGAATTATCCAATCACTTTTCGATTTAGGAAAATGAAAATTCAATGAAATATTTTTCATTTGGGTTGGGCCCAAATGTGGTCTGTGTACATGGACCTTATTTTGATGGGCTTTATAATATTATATAAGACCAGGAAGATTTAGAAAGTAAATCAATTTACACAAATCAATAATTCAAATTCAATTTTACCAGAGTCTTATTTGGAAATTTTACTTTATCTCTAATGTTATAATATGAATTAATTTAAAAATTGACAGAGAGCAATTTGGTCCCTTTTTTTATGGACAATTTGGTCTTTTAGAACTGATATAATTGTAAAATGGAAGATAAATATAAATGGAAGAATTGGAGAGTTGATGTAGTTAAAAATAATGTTGGATTGAAAGACAAGTTTATTTTGTATGTTTCTACTTCAAGAGATGGTTTGATTAGAAAATTATTGGTGAAACTGAAAGCTTTATAATATATATATATATATATATATATATCAATTACATTTCCTTATTTGGATAACTTATCAGATAAAATAAATTACAAATTTTAACAGCCTTCAGTAGGCTTAGCATTGTTCCCTGCAAATCCACACCAATCTATTACTCAAAGGTTTGCTACATAATATGAATGTCCAACTCCAACATTTGCAAATTTTATTACAAATCAAAAAGATTAAAAAAAAAAAGAAATTATCATTTAACATAAAACAAAATTTGATCAGTGGGAAGTGCATAAGTAATAAGTTTCCATACCAAATTTCCTTTCCAAATTCCAACAAAAAACATACCAAAATTATGAATGATTTAAAATAATTATTGTAATTTTGATGTAAGAAATTCACCAAAACATCCTCTTGAAGATGGGTTTCGTCGTCTTCTTTGAGAATTAGGCAGTTATTAATCATTAATTAGAGGTGTTAAATGCTCCATTAGGCCACTACTCCCATCACTAATCTTTCAACTCTCGTGACATTAGAAAAAGGTGGAAATCTAACTCTAAATATCTATTTAGATTTTTGTCAGTTTCTTTCAGCTAAAAGCAAGAACATAACCGCTATTTCACTTCACATTTCTCTCAACTACCCATCAACAAACATCTTTTGATTTACTTAAAACAAATTCTCTAAATTTAATCTCTCCTCCATTAAAGCACTAATCTTTACTTCTGGACTTAGCAAAACTTTCATGACTGACCTTCCCTCCTTTTTAAATGTTTTTGAAAGATTCAAATCTAATACTATATACTTTGTTTTGTTCTTGTACTCGCATTTATTTTAGCACCTCCACCATCCCTTTCTCTTCTTCTTGTAGCTAGCATCAATGCACCATTATTTCAACTGTTTAGGTACCCCTAAAAAGTCACTAACGCTCCTCTTCTTTAATAAACTCACAACTTTTCCACTCCATTAAGAACTTGTAACTCTCCAAGTAAAAAGCTATTGCTAAATTAAAAGCTGCTTTGACACTAAAAAATAGGAACACCCATTTGCTTTTTATGATGGAAAGGTCTATTATTTGTGCTTTAATGACGGTTTTCTTTTCCTTTGGATTTTTCCAAATGGGGTTTTCTCGAAGTGAATTGTATGTAAATGGTGTTATTAGTTGGGATGACATGAAAGTGGATGGTGGAGACAGAGCAAGATTGAGTTACAGAGACACTTATAATAAAAGCAGAGTTATTGTTGTTGATCAAAATGGTGAAGGCGATTCATTAACAGTTCAAGGTGCAATAGATATGATTCCTGAACACAACACTCAAAGAGTGAAAATTTACATTCTTCCTGGAATTTACAGGTCTGTATTTTGCTTTCAGTAACTAAATTTAATTAACAGAACCGGGAATTTCAGATTTTTCAACTCCACCTTTTTTGCAGTTGTGTTTCCATTTTTGTAGTTGGCACAGAATTTTTAGCTACGTGGTAGTTACATGCTGGGATTCTGATGTCAACATTTTACAGTCAATTTACATTTTTAACTAATTAAGTTATCAATCTACTGAAAAATGATGCAGAGAAAAGGTGCATGTACCAAGTAGCAAGCCATTTATCTCCTTCATTGGAAACGAAAACCAAAAAACTGATACGGTAATTTCTTGGAACAACAAAGCATCTGATACAGATAGCAATGGAGCTGAACTTGGAACGTATAGATCAGCATCAGTGACTATAGAATCTAATTACTTCTGTGCAACTGGAATCACTTTTGAGGTAATTAACTACGAGCTAAGATTCTGTGTTTTTATTTATTTATTTATTTATTATTATTATTTTTTTTTTTGGGTATTGAATCGTAATTCTATCATCTTTGTGTACTTAACTGGAACTTTTGAGGCTTGTTAATGGCAGAATACAGTAGTAGCAGTTCCAGGTGGATATGGAATGCAAGCAGTAGCATTAAGGGTTTCAGGTGATAAGGCATTTTTCTACAAGGTTAAGATATTGGGGACACAGGACACTCTGCTAGATGAGACGGGCTCACATTACTTTTATCAATGTCACATTCAAGGAAGTGTTGATTTCATATTTGGCAAAGGAAAATCGCTCTTTCAGGTTTCTGAAAATTTTCTCTCTTTTTCTTTAAAAAAACAATGTTTGAAATTGTGGAATATTAAGGTTGATTATATTGGAGCAGGATTGTGTACTTCAATCAACAGCAAAAAGAACAGGTGCAATAGCAGCTCACCACAGGGACTCACCAGAGGACGATTCAGGTTTCTCATTCGTAGACTGTGTTATTAATGGAACTGGGAAAGTTCTTCTGGGAAGAGCTTGGGGAAACTATTCAAGAGCAATATATTCATATTGTTATATGGAGAATGTTGTTGCACCTCTAGGATGGAGTGATTGGAACTATCCGGACAGGCAAAAGTAATGAAAAGTTTACATTTACAGATTGAAATTAGATTAACAGAGATGAGGTGAGGTGACATTACAATATTTTCAAATTTTGCAGGACTGTGGTGTTTGGGGAATACATGTGCAGTGGAAGAGGAGCAGATTCAAGAAGCAGAGTTCCCTGGTTGAAGACTTTCAGTTATCAAGAAATAAAGCCTTTCTTGGACACGCAATTCATAAATGGACAACAATGGCTTAGAGTATAGTTTTTAACTTTCTCAATTTATCATTCTTTGCACAATGTGATGTACAGGGTTCATTCTGTAGGGCCAAATTATGTTAAACATTGCAGTGAACTGTATATACAGCTTCTCAATTCAAAATCAGGTAATAGTGAGTTAACCTAAATATCAAAAAAGAGAGATGAGAAGGAAGGAGTTCTAATAACATTATCAGAGTACAAATTACATGCAAGAAGCATTATCAAGTGAGAAGCCACTTGGTAGATCTGACTCAATTAGTTGCTTCTTACTTTAGGAAGGAATTCAAATTGCTAATTCCAACCCCAAATCCCAATTATCATTTATCATAACACTTACAACATAAACTTAAACATCTAATGAAATATAACTATGATTTCCTCCTGTACACCCTATCAATGCCAACCTCATAATCCTCATGTTAATATTTACAGAGACTAGACTAGACTAGACCCCCTCCAACTGCAACCTATTTGTATTAGCAACACCACGAGAGTCATGAACCCTGCTTCAAACATCTTATGCCGTCACTTCCATAAGCTCCATGGCATTGCAATTCTTCTTAGAAGCCTCAATCTGCAGTACCTCTATACCCAACTTATCATCATCTTTCACACCATTTCCATCATCCACCTCATCATCATTATTGCCTTCAATTTCATCTATTTTATCAATAGCATTAATGTCATTACCACCATCCCCCTCGACTTTGTCATTTGACAGTGGAAGCTTCTTATCATCATCGCAGTCCATGTCTTCTGCAATGTTATCAGTACTGGTTAATGTAACTATGTCAGGATTTTTCTCTTCAATGTTATCGGGTGCAGCAATATTAGGAACTTCAGCATTGCCCATAACAGAATTATCAGGCTTCGTGTCCTTTGCAACAGATGAAGACATGGATATTTTTGAGTCTGGACTTATGGCTGTAGAAATAGCTGAAAGTATGTCAGGTTTAGTTGAAATATCAATCCACTGATTCCCCACCCAATCTCTGGAAGTTCTAATATCCTTTTTATGTATGCTCAAGAAGAAGCTTTCACCTGATTCAACAGTAATTTATGGTACAATTAAGGAAACAGATAATGTACATGAAAAAGTAGTGGAAAGAAATTTTAGCCAAAAAAAAAAAAAAAACTTTCTTTAAGTAAGCATACCAGGAAAATAAACTTGCAGAATATCATCATTGCTACTATTGATTCCAGTTACCACCCCCTCCCACCAACCATCACTCCACCATGTGTCAACTGCAGAGCCAACCTCAAGAGCGAGATCTGTTTGTTCACTTAATGAAGGTGCTGGTCGAATTGTTAGACGGCCTGAGCACCTCATGCCAAGTTTATCAGGCACAGCCAATTTGAAAGTTGGGATCCATTCCTACAAATTAGATACCAAGTGAATGTCATATACTAAAGAGTTTCAACCTCAACAATGACAAGGGAGACAAGACAAGATGACAAGGAAATAGTTTCATTGAATGAAGGAAGCATAATAACTCATTTCATGACTAAAATAAAGTAATAAATAAAGATGAACCAGTTGTAAAAACCTAAAATTCCTCAATTATTAGACATGCAGTTGAAAATTTTGCAATGAACCTGATTTCCAAATTTTTTAAATGTTATACCATTTATGGGAATCATTTATTTTCATGATCAAAACTTCCAAAGCAAAACAATAATAACTAGACTTCTATTTGGAGATCAAACAAAATGGAAACTTTAAAAATGACTGATTTCCAATTTTGATAAATGCTAAACCAGTTATGGGAATCAGTTTTTCATGATGAAAACCAATGCAACACAATCATTGCCATATTCAGATCATTGAGGATGCTTCAAAATGTCCCAGCTTACCTCAAGATTGCCATACTCATCTTCATCCCTTAAATCATCATATTGAACTTTTATCTGTTTCCGGGACACCTGCAAGACTGTACACCTAAACCAGCAGCCTCGTATACCACTGTCTTGGCACAATAATTCAATCTTCTCATCAACTCTAAACGGTGGAGGATATCGAAATTGAGATTCAACACGTTTGAAGGGAAGCAATCTCTTGCCTGACATCCCATTTCTTAAGTTGATCATCATTCGGCTACCAGTCATTCCAACTCCTGAATGACTTGTCACCAATGTTTCACTCCCTCTACTTCTTCTCGTCCTCTTGACTCCTGACTTCAAATTTTCGTCTGGGCTCACTTCTTCATTTTCCTCACCAGTTAAGCCATATCTCAGTGGGTCAGCCCCAGGAAATGGTTTAGGGTTCAAACAAGAGAGAATCGGTTGATCAAAGTAACCGCGTAATTTGGTAATGTCAAAAGGCTTCACCTTATTGCTTCTGAACTGCCTAGAGCACAAATGTATTCTAGTTGATAAAGCATCAGGAAAAGCAGCAAAGCATTCCTCATAATGCTCACGAGTTAAAACTGTAGCAGGACCATCAACACATTCTGCACTTATAACTTGCGAATAAGAAGTGATGAAAACTTCTTTCGGATGAGCATTTCTTAGAGGGACTACGCCTTTAACTTCCTGGTTATGATGAAACCACCTCACTTTGACTTTCTTCTGTCCTCTCTTGTCTTCGTACATGTCTTCCAAATAAGCAAGGTAATGATTCTCTTCTTTAGCCATGACAAAAACAAAGGATTGGATCTATAATGCATGTAAGAAGAAAAACGTCACATGATGGCAAGGCAATTAAAACTAAAGTGTAACAGTAAAATTAGAGGCTCTCTCTCTCCCTTTTTTTTTTTAATCTCCCAAGCATAAGTGAGATATACACATTGTATGTCCAGATGGAGTGAAACATGTGAATGCAAAAACTGAGAATCACCCAACTATGCCTCTGCATATTGTGTTAGTTTGAATACGCATTATTTCAAGCAATGAACATACAGGTTTAAACTGTACAAAATTTACAACTGTACAGTTAGTCTTATATCTTCAATTCTGTATCAATTCACTTTCCCTAGGCATTAACTGAAGTGAATCATAAGCATCCTGACATAACAAGATAACCTACAAGCAAGTTTATCTTCTTGTTTTGCAAAAAATTTTAAAAGAAAAAGGACCTTTTTCACTCAGTCATATGCGTTTGTGGTACCCTATATTAATATCTGGTTCTTTTGGCTGGATTGCATGGCACGCTGGTCAAACAGAATGTAATATAATCTGTAATTGATTACGTTGACTCTTACCAAAAAATTTATATGAAATACTGCATAAAGCATTTTCTGCAATAGGGTTCAGAAAAGGTCTGAACAAGCACAATAATACATTTCATTTCTCACATAGAAAGTAGATGCATCACCTCCAACATTTTAATAATACATTTCATGTCTCACATAGAAAGTAGATGCATCACCTCCAACATTTCCTTTTTAACAGATGCTTACCGCTATTGTAATCCCATTTCTACAGAAAGCTGGGTAATGTTTGAGCTGTTTTCCACATGTCCACGCAATGCCTGACCATACAATGTCCGAATTATGTCCACTCAGGTTCCTTGAAAGACGGCCCTACAACACATTGAATATATGCCAGAGAATTTTTAGAATGATACAAACATAACTCAAAAAGAACAAAATAAAGCAGAAAACAAGATGCTGCATCCTGCATTGGGTACCTGCATCTGATGAGAACCAAAGTCATTCATGGGGTATTCAGGAGACTCTAAAGATTGCATTAAGTCATGTCGTGGTGATTCTGTCAAAAAATTGTTCCATTTAATCACTGCCAAGGAATCATAAAATCACTGTAAATCGAAAATATAATTAAATTGACCATTACCGCCCAACTTTGCAAGTAGTGCACGTGATTAATACTTCAGATCGTTACAAAGCAAAAGTAACAGAAGAATATAGCAATAAATTACTTTCCAAAGGAAACATGGACTTGTCATGCCAGAAAACAAGCCTAAAGGTTAAGAACTTTTCCGCAATGAAAGTTAGCAATTTGTCTCAGTATTACATCTGACAGGATGAAATGTATCTTCTAGTTAAAAACTTCTGGTCCAGAGAATCACAAAATCGAAGGTTACAAAGGGGGGAAAATAGCCTTTGCAGGACACAACCTTACACACATTAGATTGTAAACTAAATGTCGGCGCATAGAGTTTAAAACAGAATTATGAAAATAAAGCCAATTCAGACGTCATCAAAAGAAAGTTATAACTTGTAAGAAACCTACAAGATACTTTTGACTATAACTGAAGGAAAAGCTTGATTCAAACTAACACTCTATATGCGACAATCTCCATCATTAATCAGCGAATTAAATTATTAAATGCAGAATATAAAGGGCCAACTGTAATACCAATTCAAGCTTTGAGTTTAAGTAATGCCAAATACATGAAATGAACTAAAATTTCAATTAGATATTAACTAAAACCAACTATGATTTACGTATAACATTTCTGAGCTAAACTATAACTGCAAAGTCAAAAGAAGAAATGCATACTGGAGCGATCAGCCTGCAGATGCTGCTTCGATAACATTGATGTAAGCCAATCAACCACCTCCCTTCTTGACCTCCATTTGAAACCAGCATGAATTGAATTTTCTGCACCATAAGCCTGCACAAACTCCTCAGCAACAACATAGAACATGTGTCTAACACTCCTTTCAGTACCAATAACAGCACGGATGGAATCTCCAGCAGAATCCTTTAGGAAATAGTGAACCACTCGGTTCCCCCGCTCCTGAGAAATAAATTGCTCTTTCCATTCCACAAAACAGTTACCGTTTCCGGTCATCTTGGCAGAATTAACTACGGGAAATATTACAGAAACAGCAGAAACCCAGATAATAATCCTAATTACAGAACCTATACTTGACTGAAAATGGCAAAAGGTTAGAACTCTACCAGTAAGAAGCCTACACCACTAGACTTGTACAATTCTCATAAATGTTACAAAAATTATTGTCATAGAGAAGTTAAAACCAGCAAACGCAAGATTTATCTGCCCCAAAGTGATACCCCGAAACGCATATAAAGGATAGCCACAAATTTGGCAAGATGACACCAGCAATAATTAGATCAGAAACCCTAATCACTAGCTATTGATTCTTCTTACAAGAACTAACAAGTAGGACAAATGGTCAGGCCAACAAACCGATTGAGCACCCTTTCCCGGAAAAAAGTCCGATCAGTTAAAACTCTAATTAAAGAAAAAATTTATCGAGCATTTATGATATTTCATAAACCTTAAAAACCATCACGCAGGCTGAAGTGAAGCTCAAAGAACTCTGGCAAATAAGTAGGTGCTGGAAAAAACTGACCAGAAAAGAGAAAAATCTAAGCTTTGAAGATCTGAGAGTAGATCAGCAACCAAGTCAAGAAAACTGAAATCCAAGCTCGAAAGAGCCAAGCAGCTCCAGGATACGGCTTTGACCAAATCAACTAACAGAATCATCAAAGAAAAGGAAATGGGCGTCTCACTTCAGAAAAGAAAACAAAATTTTAAGCAAGAAAGATGAATTCCAAGAAGTCCTTCGGAAACCAATTGTGACGGTGGCGGCGAACAGGTTCAAGAAAGTGGTTTAAAGAGGAGACAGTGAAGCGTTTGGAGGTGGCAGTGAAAGGGAGAAGAAAGGGGAAGAGAATGAAGGGAGGATGAGGAAAAGAGAATGGAGAAAGATGCCATTTTTATGAGGGTAGTTTAGGAGGAGTTGCAGGGGTTTGGGTTTGGCATGCAAGGAGGCAGGTGATGATGATTAATGAGAGAGAGATGGAGGTGAGGGTAGAGAAGGAATGATAATTTATTTATTAATTGTTTAGTTGGATTGGATTGGATATGCTTTTTTAGGCTTTCAGCCAACAAAACAACAATTTATGTGGGCCCAAATCCAGTTGTTTTAGCAGTCCATGGGCCTCCCTTTCCCTTCCCTTCCCTTCAATGGCTTCATATCGATGTAACGGAAAATAAAAGAACAAAAACCTGAAAATCACCACTTGAAATTGTGAATATTTATTTGGAAGAATTATGCTCAGGTCCTCTAGCTTTTTTGTAATCTTCTTTCAGGTCCTCTTTGTATGGTAATTAATTAATTACGTTTAAAAGTCCTCCAAGTTTTCCTCCGTCCACCTTTGACGACCATCCATTGGATTTTCACTCATTTGCCGTTAGTTTTAACGCAAAGTCAACAATTTTTTTCATCAGTTTTTTTTTTTTAAATGATAATTTTGCCCTTTTTTATTTTATCTCCAGCTCTGGCCAGAAAATCCAACAACTCCTTCAAATATAACATGATGATCAGAATAATTTCATTTTGATAATACAAATAACTCTCAAATCAAATATTTTTTCAAAAGGAGAAAAAAAAAGAGGGGGTTGGAATCAACAACATAAACTAATTGAACAAAAATAGACCAAAGCAAGCAAATTTTATTGGCATCGTCTAAAGACTCTAAACTATGTAGTTACATGAATTGCACCAAAACAAAAAGAGAGGAAAGGCGTTGTTGTTGTTGTCGTCGTCTTTAGTTATGTAGCTGTTGCCTTCGACGACTTGTTTCAAAACTAACCCACAAACATAAAGGGACAAACAAATGAAAGAGGAAGAAATTGAAGAAGGAAAGAACAGACCTTGAATATTCATTAGTCTGAATTCCTTAAGTGGAATTGTTATGGGTGAGATTTGCTTGTGGAAAATGTGTTTTGATTTAAGGGTTGAGAATAATAGATGTAATAGGAAATTGGGAACAATAAAATTATGTTTATCTAAGGGTATTTTAGTCATTTCAGATGGATTTAACGGCTAAATGGGTGAAAATCTAATGAAATAACCTCAAACTAGATAGAGAAAAACATGGAGTACCTTTAAGCATAATTACCACATATTGAGTACTTAAAAAGTAAATTATAGAAAAACTTGAGTACATGAGCGTAATTCTTCCTATTTATTTTTTTATTTCTTACATTAAACGATGAATTATTATATTTATTTTTTAGTATATAACCAAATTTCATTAGTTTTTTTTTTCTAGGACTTCCATTCTAGAAAAAACATTCAATATATTTTTGATCAGTTTGCTTCCCAGGACTTTGATACATTTGCTGTTCCGAGTGTTATAGCGAACCTAATTTGAGCTTTTTCACTTGGATCATATCTTCGCGTCTTTTTTATGGATTTCTAAATGAATTAAGCCTAAGTACACTTTTGAGCTTTATTTTATAAGGAATTGAGCCATTTTGTGAACTAAACATAATCTTTTTAGGGTTGGATATTAAAATGACATAAAATAAAATAAAAACATGAGAATAATAGGGGGAAAATGTCATTTAGAGCTTTTTAGTTAAAAAAATGAAAATAATAGCAAAAGGTAATTTGTCAGTACAAGTTTACAAAAGGTATACAGCATGTTTCCAGTGACCCTGCTATTTATTAGTGACCATCCAGTAGCAATCTCGATTTTTCGGCAACAACATCTTCACGTTTTCCAACAAGAAACTCACCAGAAACCATTACGGTTCGGCCTGAAACTCATCAGATCTCAGCTTCTAGTTTCCGATAGTTTCCATTGTGTTTCATAGTCTTTCAGATGAGAACGTCAGTGCAACCCTTCAACACCGAACTGAAACTTGTCAGATGCTTCTAATCTTCATGTTCTGGCCAATATATCACGGGAAGCATCTGTGAAAGACATTGGAAGCACGGCGGAACCACGATCCATTCTTCTTCAACGGTTCTAATCAATTTTCATTGGTTTTCATTATCGATGGTGTTATGGGTACCAGAAGACTCGCCGTTGTCTCGACGATCAACCGATGCCCTCAATTCGCCGCTCGATTCCATGGTGGAGGCGGCAACACAAATTATTTTCTCTACCAAAAAGTGGGATTCTCTCATTGTTCCGACGGTTTTCGATTGTTATGCAACAATTTTTCTTATTATTATTATGATCTCAGATGGCTTATTTTTCCAAGCTGATATTTTTTGGTTTTTTTGAAAATATTGTTGGACAAATTTGCTGTTAGTTCTAAATTAATCACCATAGCTCAAGGATTCCAAAGAACTTGATTGAACTTAACTTTAGTTTCAATAAATAAATTTTCTCTCATTTTTATACTTGATTTTATGAAGTAATTTGTCCCTTGCCTAACAGAAAATTAGTGAAAGATCAACATAGTTATTATTTTTATTTCTGTGATGTTTAATTAAAGAAAATATAAATTATCCATTTCTTAAAAAAAATGATATTTACTCCAAAGAAATCCCTTTAATCAAGGCCTCGTTCATTATTGGGTTTGATAATTTATTACTTAACTAAGGTCTGAAATCATGTTGTACAACTTCTTTAATTGCAAGGAATTTATGCAATTAGTTTAAGTGTAATTAATGCAAGAACAACTCTTTATTACTCTGATTTCTATAATGCTTGACAAATGGTTATATAGTTAGCCTATATAAATAGTGACCGTAGAGCAGAAAAATAATAATTAGAGAGCCAAAGAAATTTTGCAATTTACAAAGAAAGGAAAAAAAAAATTAGAAGCCACGGAAGGAAATTCTTTGCAAAGAGAAATAATGTTGATGTTGGTAGTATCAACTACTGTACTCCAAGTTCATTCTCAAGAGGAAAATATCGATCCTTCAATTCAAGCATCATTTCCATCTTATGATGCTCCATTTTGGGGTTTGATGTCTCCCCGAAGCCCTAGCTCAGAGATTTCACAAATTCTCGATCCATCCACTCCAACATTTCTAGATATTCTGTTGCCTCCCCGAAGTCCTAGCTAAGAAATTTCACAAATTCTCAATTCATCCGCTCCAACATTTCTAGATATTCTTTTGCCTCCGCGGAGTATTAGCTCAGAGATTTCACAAATTCTTAATTCATCCACTCCAACATTTCTAGATATTTTATTGACTCATCGAAGTTCTAGCTCAGAAATTTCAAAAATTTTTGATCCATTCATTCCAACATTTCTAGATATTCCGTTGTCTCCCCAAAGTCCTAGTTCAAAAATTTCACAAATTCCCCGGTTCATCCACTCCAATATTTCTAGATATTCCGTTGCCTCCCTGAAGTCCTTGCTAAAAAACTCTACAAATTCTCGAGTCATCCACTCCAACATCTCTAAGTATTCCATTGCATGCCCGAAGTCCTTACTCAAAAACTCCACAAATTCCTAATCCATCCACTCCAAATACGCCGTTGCCACGTTTAAATTGTAACGCAAAGTGACAAAACGAATAGGTTGGTATGCATGCGTATTTGCAGACTACATTGAAAAAAAATTCAATTTCAGAATATGAATACAATTGCACCGTTGCTTGTGCTCATTCCATGCGCTAACGTCTAAACTACTAATTCTTATTTTAAATTACAACTATATATGAATCACTGTATATAATTCTATTTTTTTTTTTTAAATTTTGATGTGACAGATGAGAAGCAAGTGGAAACTCATGTAAATTCATGTCACAAAAAATGCAAGAACAACCCTTATTAGATTTGATAGATGAATAAATAAATGGGATTCAATTTGATCCGCATGTAATCATGTTCTAAATCAATGAAATAATCCTTTATTAATTTGTGCTTATAATTTTAATTAACTAGTATTTTACCCACACGATGCGTGGCAGAGCATAATATATTGTATTATTTTTTTTAGTACAAACAAAATATTAAGGTTTGTGAAAAAAAAAAATTAAAACAATTATTAAAAATCAGTTTAATAATATATCATTCTAGATTCCTAAACACTTCTTTGTAGATAACATTAACAGTTTCATCTATTATTTTTCCCTTGTCATCAACAGTGGCGGACGCAAGATTATTGGAATACGGGGTCACTACTAAGTATCAATCACCGATAAAAAAAAATACGAAAAATAAAAACATTAAAGTACATGGATAAACAAAATGTCTTCCAAAATTTAATTAAACATGAATATTCAAATTACAACTTAATAAAACTTATTACACTTGTTCTCGACGAGTTTTCATGTTTTGGTATCGATTTACAATATCATCCATGCTAACTTTTACAAACAAATCTCTCTCCAGAAAAGTAATCAAACAGTCATTCAACATTTGATCGCCCATACTATTACGCAATTTATCTTTCACATGATTCATTCCAGAAAATACTCTCTCTTGCCGTTACCACAGGAAGAAGCAAAACCAACTTTAATAGTAAGTAAACTTTTTATAATTTATTCAACTTCTACCAAAGATAATCAATAAAGAAAATTTCACCTACCAATCCAAATTTGAATTGCAGAAACAAAGGAACAATCTACATCCAATTTCCAAACATGAATTATCCATGCCCACCAATTGGTCTCAAATTTATTTAATCCCATTTATAAAAAGATTCAAATCATAGCAACTCAATTCAATCAAAACAAATGAACATCAATCAAAATGAAGAAACATATGGGAATTAACAATTTCCAACCTAATCATGGGTTTCATAAAATAATAGCAACATTTTATCCCCTTTTAAGGAGATAGAATATGAATACCTACCACAACCCCATTATTAAACGCCTCCAATGCTTCATCATCAATTCTTTTCCCTTATTACAATTCAAAATATGTTTAATATCAAAAGGGAAGCTACCATTTCTACTGAAAATCACACAAGCATCCATTAATTGACACAAGGATCCATTAATTGACACAACAATCAAACATTAAGATTAA